>VIAT01000044.1:0-24179 GCA_009618095.1 Bathycoccus sp. SAG2 | reverse complement strand
GGAGAAAACTGGGAACGAGAACGCGTTATCGCAGAAAGCGATGAATCGAGAACGGGCAAAATCGAGCGCTATGGAACTCATCGGACGCGCAAAGTTAAACACAGAAGAAGCTAAAACACTGTTTACGACTGCAGTTCCGCCGGAAAAGAGAATAATAGAGTTTTTGTTGGAGTACGAGCCTGGACCGGAGCGGTCTCAGATTTTGACCGACGCGTTGACACCTCCGGATGAGGAGGATTTGAAGGAAATGGAAGAGAACGACGAGTTGGAGGTGGTGAGCACAACAGCGGCGAGACTTTCGTGCGCTTTAGAGGTGTACTTGAGAGAAGTGGATGACAGTAGTAGCAGTAATAAAGAGAGTAATAGGAGTAATAATGGTGACGATGACATAGTTGAGCGCGTGCGCGCGCTCGCGGAGGAAGTAAAAGAAAGATTGTAATAATAAAGTTGAAAATTTGTATTGCAAAATGTGTATTTATCTGGTTTCTATATGTATTTGCGGCGTTTCCATGGAGAACGACGTCGTCGTCGTCGTCGTCGACGACGACGACGATGAGGACGAAGGAACAGCATTTTCAACACTGGTACTGCTACTGCTCAAATTCTTCTTCAATCCACCTCCTTTTCCTCCGTTTGCTTTCCTCTCGAGCGCCCGTAAAAGTTTGCCAACCACGTCTAATTTGCTCATTTCCGACGAACTGCCACCAAAGCTTTGCTTTGCGAGCAAAAAGCCAACGACCATTGGTACCACGAAGGTTTTCATCGCCATCCCTAATTCTTTGCGCATTCTGAATCCTACTTGCTTCTCGTGAACGACGTCTTCGAGCATGTCCTGATCTCTTTGATTGAATCCGCCAGAATCTTGCTCGATAAACTTCGTCTCCCGAACACGTTGAAACGCGCGAAAACCGCGCACCATAGCCTTCACGACGGACCACATTCCGTGTCTCACCGCGAGTCTCGCGACGTCGTGTTGCACGTGCTGCTCTTCAAAATGAATGAGCGTACATCGTGCCGCGCTGAATGGCTTAAAACCACGCATTTCGTCCTCGTTTTCGAAATCAGGCACGGCTTCAATTTTCCAAGCCGAGTAGTACGGATCCACGCGCAAAACTTTTTTCGATTTTGGAACGTTCGGATGAGTCATCCCTTTCGTGATGGAGTAATATACGTTCTTGTTGTTTTTATTGGAAGACAAGCAAAAGTCCGTCGTTCTCATCCCACTGCCTTTCATCGGCGTCGTCGGCGGGGTCAAATCGTCCAACATGGGATTCGCGGGACTTTTCTGTTTCTCTGTCCACGTCCGTCGAGAAAAGACGTAATCGCGATTCGAAATAACCGGTAACTTACGCTCCCAATAAACGAGATCCGCGCCAGTGTTCACGTCTCTTTCGATAATCTCCGATTTGATGAGTAAAGGATCCCAAGCCTTTCTAGTTTGGTCCGAGTTGAAGAAATCGCACAACTCTTCCGGCGTGCAGTTTTGAAACGTCGTTTTCGAAAGGTATTCTGTTCCGCCGTATGGAAGAATGTGACGCCACGCAACGTACGTGCTCCCGGTTTCTTTATCTTCTTTGCGCATCATCTCTTGCCACTCGCCGTAATCGCACTTTGGCACTTGTTCGTCTTCATAAAACCTCGGGTTGTTGTAGTTGTAGTTGTTGTTGTTGTTGATTTTCTGGTTCTTCTTTGCCGCGGAGGAGACTTCTCCCGTGGCTAATCGGTCTCGAAACTTTTCGTAATCTAATTTTTGTACGACGTCCGGATTATCTGCTCCAGCACCTTTAAACGTCGTTCGTTCGTTCGCAACGTCAAAGAAAGCCTCTTGGTGCGAGTGTTTCCGAGACTCTTTCACGAATAAACCAAGCATGGACCCTCGTCTCGTCAAGTTACCCTTCGGGACCGTCGTCTTTAGAGAAGAAGAAGAAGAAGAAGCCAATTTGTTCTGTTCCTCGCGGTCCTCTTCGCTCATTTCTTGCATCGAAGAACTCGCCGACGAGCCGCGCTCCATTTTTCTCGAATTACTCTCGTTTTTCTCCTCCAAAATTTGGTCCAACCTTCTCCGCGCCCCGGCGGAGGCGTCTCCGACAGCGTCGTTCCTTTCGTCTCCCCGAGACGTCTCCGATACTGATCTTCCTTCTCTCTCTTCCTCTCCATCTCCTTGTGTTTGTTCACGCAATCGTCGTCTTCTCATTTCTCTCTGTCTTCTCAATCGTCGTCTAAATATTTTCCTCTTGACCGCTTTGATCAGCTCTCTCGCGAACACGAGCGAACTGACCATAATCCACAGAGATTTGATAGAATTCGCCGACAAATTTTGCCTCGACGACCGCACCGCTTCTTTCAAGACGAGAAACGCGTCGTACTTCATCCCGAGCGAGACGACCGCGACGAGCGCCACCACAAAGCTCAGCGTCGCGAACAGCACGAACACCGATAAAAAATTCGTGTGTGTCGTCGTCGAACTCGTCGTCGTCGTCGAAAACAGCCACCAGAACCATCGATTCCAAAACGTGTTCAACGACTGTTCGATGTCCTCTTTCGACGGCAACGTAAACCCCGAGACGGACATGAGCATAGCGCCTAAATCCACGTTGTTCGGATTAAACAACGCGTCTTCCTCCCCCTCGTCGCCGGTTTTGCCCATCATCATCATTTTCCGTCGGCGCTGTTCCTCGCGCGCGTGCAAGTGCTCCAGCCACCGCGTGGTGGTCGCCATATCTTCTTGGATAAATACTAATGCGTCGGACTTTACGAAAAAAAGGTATCTCTCTTCTCTCCCCCTTTGGTTGAGATTCTCCTCTACACGTGTCCTTCCTCTCCTTTGTTTTTTTATACACACACACGCACGACGAAAACGAAAACAAAAACGACTATGATATCGACGAGTGCTGCGTGTATATATATAGAGGTGCGGCAAAACGCAAAGCGGTGGTAGTTTTTTTGCGTTTGGTTTGCTCAAAGAGAGCGCGAATAAAGACAGTGCTCCTCGGGAAGAAGAAGAGAAATCACACGCAACGGAATTAATGGAAAAAAAATCCCTACTCCTCTCAATAAGAGAGAGAGTGCCTTTCCCTCTTTTTTTCCATCTTAAACCCTAAACTTGAAAAAACCCCCCTTTTTGTTTTAAACCCTAATACGCTGAAAAACCTCTTTTTTTTTTGTGAAAGGGAAGAGCACCACCCCTTAGTAGTAGAACTCCCCTACTCCTACTCTACTCTACTCTCATCGTTCATTGTGTAGTGTGTTGGTGTTTGGTGTGTGTTGTTGGTGTTGGTGTTGTTGGTGTTGGTGTTGTGAGTAGTAGTAGTAGTGGTGATAGCATTGAAAACAGAAGATGTCCTCCTCGAAAACCAGCCGCGTGGCGCGCGTGTGCGTCGTCAACGCCGGCCGGTTAGATTTCGACGGGAAACTGAATTTGCGATCCATTTCCAAAGCGCTTTTTCCGGATGGGGGGATGTTGGGCACCACTGACACCATCGACAACAACAACGACAATAATAATAAAAACGCGCTCACAGCGCACTCGGATGCCTCGCCGACGCCAGACGTCGTCGCCGAACGCGCCAAAGGCCACAATTGCATAGTCACGAAAGAAATCGAGGTCGACGTCGAGTTACTTCCGGATTCCGTTGAATTAATCTGCGAAGCCGGGACCGGGTTCAATAACATAAACCTCCAAAAAGCGAGCGAAAGAGGCATCCGAGTCACGAACGTCCCAGAATATTCCACGGAAGCGATGGCACATTTAGTGATCACATCCATACTGAACTCCTCCGCGAGCATGATAAAACAACAAAAGATGTTGGAGAGAAACGAGAGAGAACATTTTACGAATTTTAGCGGCTTGCCGCACTTCGAGTTGGAAGGGAAAAGCGTCGGGTTGATCGGCGGGAACGGCGCGATTGGTCGACGCGTGTGCGAATTAGCAAAAGCGTTTCGGATGAAACCGTACGTATATTCCAGGTCTGCAAAGAGGAAAACGGAGTTGTACGACGTGTATCAATCGCTGGAAGAGTTGTTATCGGAGAGCGATTTCGTGAGCATTCATTGCCCGCTGAACGACTCGACCAGAGGTATGCTCGATTACGAAAAGTTATCGCTGATGAAACCGACGAGTTATCTCATCAACACCGCGCGAGGAGCGATTTGCAACGAAGACGATTTAATTAGGATATTGCGAGAAAAGAAAATTGGCGGCGCGTGTTTGGACGTGCAAACGAAAGAACCTCCCGACGACGATTCCTTGTTATGGAATCCCCGAAACATCTTCGAGGACAATCTCACGTTGACGCCGCACATCGGTTGGAAGAGAGTGGAAACGAGACAAAGGTTAATCGATAGCGTAGCGGAGAGAATTAAAGAATTTGCACGCGGCGAGGATATTTTAAACGTTGTAAATCGATAAAAACTCCACGACTTTTATTACTCCACTCCTTTTACTCCTACGAGAGCCGTAGCGTACTCGCGTTTTCGATGGGAAAAAAATGCCTCGAAAAGTCTCTACTCCATGTCGCAAAGACACACAACACCATCATCGGCACACCATTATTGTGCGTCGTCGCGGGCGCGCGAAAAGTGGGGTCGACTTTAGAGGCATCATGTCCTCTAGTAGTATCCCTTCTTTACTCGCGTCGCTTCGAAACGACGACGTAAACGACGACGCGAAGAAGAAGAACACCAAAGGTGACGACGACTTTGATGATTGGTCGTCGTCTTCGTTCGACGCGCGTGTGTTGCGATTGCTCGAGACCATCGGCGAGGACATCTTCCGAGAGAAAAGTTCGCGCGTTTTGGGTGTAAAAATGAAGCACGCGGAGTCCATCGCGGAAAAAGTGTGCGTTCGATTGAACGCGTGTAAGATTGGATTGGAACGGATGGGGAATTCGTTCGGGGTGGAGAGGAAAGTTGAAGATGCGGTTGTTGTTGATGATGATGATGATGATGTTAACGATGTTAATGATGATGACGAGACAGTTGAAAGGGGAGAATTAGGGGATTCGAGCGACGACGACGACGATGATGATAATGACGACGACGATAAAAAACGAGAAGAGATCGCCGCGAAAAGAGAACGAAACGAACATCTCGAGCGAGCCATTCGAAAAACCGAAAAACGATGGATCGGGAACAATCATCGGGGAGACTTGAAATTGACCGGGAACGTGTTTTGGAAACCGTTGCCTCACGTCGTCGGGACGGCTTCGTTTTACCAGGATTCGACGTTAGGTTTAGCGAACGCGGTGAATCCAAATCCAGAAAGATTTGGACCGTATATATCATCCACGGATGAAGACGAGAGTGAGGATTGGTCGGATGAGGATACGACGTCGGAATCGTCGACGTCGGAATCATCTTCGGTGTCTTCCTCTGAAGAGGAAGAAAGCGAGGAAGGAGACGGGGAAGAGGATTCGTACAGCGATGACGAGGAAACGGTGGGTAGAAGAAGTGTGGAAGCTCGCAGGAGGAGGCGAAGAAGAGAGCAAATGTTGCAAAATCAGCGAAAAGGAGAGCGAAGGGCGGCAAAGAAAAAAGAAAAAAAGGAAGATGAAACCATCGAGGAGATGCGCGAACGGTTCGCCAAGGAAGTGTTGCTCTTGGCGGAATCGACGAAAAAGAAGAACGCGAAGAAGAAGAAGAAGAAGAAGGAGAACAAAAGTAGCATTTCTTCTATGAGCTCGGAAGACGATTTATTAAGCGACGACGACAGCGATACTGGTGCAGACGAACCTTCCTCGATGCTTTTCGGGGAAGGAAGAATACGAACGAGTAATAATAGTAGTAGTGGTGGTAGTAACAGAAGCAGTAGGAGCGAAGATGGCGACGACGACGACGACGACGACGAAGAAGAAGACGCGAGTATTTTCGGGAAGAAAACAAAGCAGAAAAAAAGCGCTAAAACGAAAGAAGACGACGTTCCAAAGAAGAAAGAAGGAGAGAAAAAGACGAAATCGGATCGCTTGCGAGGTCTTTTCGGCGGCGGCGGCGACGACGACGACGACGACAGCGATGATGAAGATGTCGACAACGTGCTCGCGGCGGCGCGAGGAGATTCAAACGCCGCAAAGAAGAGTAAGAGCAAAGAGATGGAGGAAAAAAAGAAAAAGAAGAAAAGCGAGGACAAGAAGAAAGCGCCTTCCACGCTGTTTGGGTCGTCGTCGTCTTCTTCTTCTTCTTCTTCTTCTTCCGACGATACCAAAGACGACGTCTCCTCGTTGTTCAAATAGAGAGCAGTTTTAGTGTTGTATATCCCCTAATATAAAATGTAAGCAATCACAAAATTCGAATATTCCCTTACTTTTAGATGGGCGCGCTCGCCGTGTCCGAACGCATCGCGGCTGCTACAACGCTACCGCGGCATCGCACGCCTCTTCGCTGTCGTTGGCAGGCACAAAATATTCGGACGTCGTTTAAAGTGCCATCGTCTACGTCTACGTCATCCAATGACACCACTCCAATGGACGAAGAAGAACTCTTCGACGTCGTCGTCATCGGTTCCGGCATAGGGGGTTTATCTGCCGCCGCGTTGCTCGCGAAATACGGCTTAGACGTCTGCTGCGTCGAATCACACGAACACGCGGGGGGTGCCGCTCACGAATGGAAAAGACAAGGGTTCACGTTCGAATCGGGACCGAGTTTATACACTGGTCTGTCTCAATTCCCTACCACTAATCCTCTCGGTCAGGTGTTACACGCGCTCGACGAGCCGTTACGGTGTATTCGATACAACACGTGGAAAGTCCACTTTCCAGAGGCGACGTTTGTCACGGAAGTTGGAAACGATCAGTTTATAGAGTGTTTGGAGAAGTACTACGATGCCGAAGCGGTGGCGGATTGGAGAAAACTGAAGGAGAAGATGGAGCCTTTGGCGCGCGCGAGTTCGGCACTCCCTCCCGCTGCGGTGAGGACGGATGTATATGCAGCGTGGACGTTGGCTAGGTTTATCCCGGGTTTATTGAAATCGATTCCAAGTTTAAATGCGATTTTATCGGATTACGAAACGTTTTTAGATAAGAATGACATCAACTCAAAGTTTATTCGAGACTACATGGATTTACTCTGCTTCTTATTGTCTGGAGGAACGTCGAAAGCGACGATGGGTGCGGAAATCGGGTACATGTTTGCAGACTGGTACGCCCCAGACGCGGCGTTAGAGTTCCCAATTGGTGGATCGGGCGCGCTTGTAGATTGTTTAGTTAGAGGATTTGAAAAGTACGGCGGTGATTTGCGCTTGAGAACGCACTGCGAAGAGATTTTAGTTGAGAAGAAAGAAGGAGAAGAAGAAGCGACTGGGGTCTTGACGAAAACGAGAGACGGAAAGAAGAAAGTTTTGAGAGCGAGGAAAGCGGTGATTTCAAACGCAACGATTTGGGACACCGAGGCGCTTTTGAAAGATTGTGTGGAAGGGAGGCGACGAACCGTGCGGGAAACGTCTACGACAGCTGCAACAACAAAAAGCGGTAAAATAGTCGACGACGACGTCGAGTTTTGCCAATCGTTTATGCATTTACACCTTGGTATAGATGCCGCGAATTTACCGGATGCGGAGAAACTCGAAATGCATCACGTGTGGGTTGGTAATTGGGACAAAGGTGTAGACGCGGAACAAAATCTTGTCTTAATCTCGATACCGTCGATTAAAGATCCGTCTATGGCGCCAGAGAGGAAACATGTCATTCACGCATACACACCCGGGAATGAACCTCTCTCTCTGTGGGAGAACGTAAAGTATAACTCCGACGAATACGATAGATTGAAGAAAGAACGTAGCAAAGTGTTATATCAAGCAGTCGCGAAAGCCTTGAATAACATTACGGTCGAGGATTTGAGAAGCCGCGCGGAGATTGAGATGGTTGGGACGCCTCTGACGCACGCGCGATTTTTACGGAGAGAAAACTCCAAAGGCACGTACGGCGGTACCGGGTGGATAAAGAAACAAGAATCTGGCCAAGACGGCGCGGGTGCGGTTCCCGTGACTTCCGCAAAGAGTAACTTGAAAAATTTATTGTTAGTGGGAGATTCGCGATTTCCAGGCCCAGGTCTCCCGGCAGTTGCTGCCGGGGGTTGGGCAGCCGCACACGAACTCGTAGATTTTAGACAACAGTGTGAGATTCTCGACAAGGTAGTAGCACGTTGATCGTTAAAATAAATAATGAAAGTATATCGCTAAATGATGAATTCCCACGCGTAAATTCGAGACGTCTTAGTATTCTTTTCTTCCTCGTCGTCTCGTTTTCCTCCAACTTTCATATTCCCCAAGCTGAATCCTATACTCTTCACGTTGGTTCTATTCGAGAACTTCTCGGCGACTAATTTTGCGGGCATCCCGCCCGCAGCGACTACGGTGATTCTAATTTGTCTATTAGTAACATCATCCTCGTTGTCATCGTCTGCGCTAACGGTAACATCTTCCGCAAAACCTCCCACGCACAACAAAGGATACATGGAAGCGTGCTCGCCCATCATCTCGCTCGCGTTCAAGAATATCGATCCTCTCTGCACATCGAACGCGTCGAACAATGCTACACCGTTCAAGTTATCTTCCTTCATACGTCCGCAACACGCGACAAACCCGTTCCCAACATCCGCAATCGAGTGCGCTAATGCGAAATCGGTCTGCAAGTTCATCCTTGGTTTGGTTTGTTCGATCCAATTTTTCACGTCCGACATAGCGAGGAGGCCAAAACGATTACACATTAAGACGTTCGGGAACTGTTCATATTCGTTTTCTGCGGCTGGATTTACAAAAATCAGCGACGTGCACGCCATATTCTTCCGTATTCCTTCTCCTCCTTCTCCTGAATCAAAGACGCTCGCGTTCTCCCCGACGATGTAAAACTCCCGCGCTTTGGCATCGAAACAGTACATGCGCATCGTCCCGTTTGAATATCCAACCGACATGATGTGTTTGTCTCCCATTCTATTGTCACTATTATTCGAAGCATACGCGTCCATCGCGAACGCGTACGCAAAGTCAAATTTATTTCTTCCTCTGATGTTCTCGTCGCTCGTTTTCAACGAAAATCTAAGCCGCGTGCGAGTTATCTCTTTCAACTCTACCGAAAGCGCGCCATTTTCGCTCGTGCCGGTCACTACTTCTACGCCTATTAATTCTGCATCGGTGGCGATGATTAAATACTCGTCCTTGCAGCCTAAAAATGTCAACCCGTACACTTCATTTTCTTCTTTATCCTCCGCATCATAATCTTTCTCGTCGTCGTTGTTTTCCCTCATCGATCCTTCGCTCTGCGCCGCGTTCGCGTTAAACTTTGCCAGCACTCGTTCGGACGACGCTTCGTTCTTTCTGCGTTTTCCCGAGACCGCCCAAACGAACACCTCGCCATTGGACGACCCCGTCGCGAGCAAAAACTCTTCTTCTTCTTCTTCTTCTTCTTTCTTCTTGTTGTTGTTGTTATTATTATTATTATTATTATTATTATTGTCGTCTTCTTCCTTCCGAAGGCTGCCCGATGATGATGATGTTCTAAACGCCCGACCGCCGAACGCGCACTTCAAGACGGCATCTTGGTGGCCTCTCAGGACACTCGCACCGCTTGGTTTCGGTTCGAGCAAAACACCTCCTCCTCCTCCTCCTCGTGTGTCGTCGTCGCGTACAGCGGGTGTCGTCGTCCTCCACAGTCGGCAGCAATCGTCCTCTCCGCTCGTCGCCAGAAGTCTTTTTCTTCTTCTTCTTCTTCTTCTTCTTGGTCTTCTTCTTCTTCGATCGTCCGCTCTCGACGACAAAACGTCTTCTTCGTCTTCTTCTTCTTCTTCTTCTTCTTCTTCTTCTTCTTCTTCGTCGTCGTCCGTGTCGGAGAACGCAGGAGAAAAGCTCAGGGAGAACACGCGTCCGTAGTGTCCATCGCTCGGCGACGTCGACGAGGCGCGGCGCACATCATGTGTCCCAGTCGTCGTCGTCGTCGTCGTTTTCGTCGTCGTCGTCATGCTCCTAATCCTCCTCCTCCTCCTCCTCGTCGTCGTCTTCGCTCTGTTGTCGTCGTCTGTCCACCACCAACGCGGGATTGGAAAACGCAAAAAAAGCGTCGAAAGAATAATGGCGTCACAAAAAAGGTTGCGCATTACCATCATCATAATAATCGTCGTCGGTTCGGGCCGCACCACGAAGAAAAGCGTGGTGGTGTCGTCGTGGGAGTAGGAGGAGAACGAGGACGCGATGACGACGACGCTGACGACTTTGAAGACGACGTCATCGAAGGCATCATCATCATCATCATCATCATCATCGGGACGTCGTCCCCAAAGTGGATTGCGTCGTCGTCCAACAAAATGCGACTTTGCGTTTGAGTCGTTTACGTCGTCGTCGTTTACGTCGTCGTCAAAGCAGGCGTCACCCGTCGAGGAGGAGGAGGAGGAGGAGGAAAAAGAAGAAGAAGAAGGGCTGACTGGAACGACGCTGGAGAGGCTGAAACGGAACCTGGCGGAAGACTTGACGCACTTGTTCGACGACGTCGGGATAAATCCAGATTTGTACGATGCAGACGTCATCTTTTCGGATCCTCTGTCGACGTACTCGAATTTCGCCGGGTACGCGTTTAACATCCGGATGCTGAAAAGCGTGTTTAAACCGAAATACACGATGCACGCGATCGAGAAGACAAACGAGTACGAAATTACGACGAGATGGACGATGAAAATGTACCTGCCTTCGTTTCCTTTCTCGTGGAATCCAGAGCTTACGTTTACGGGGAAATCCGTCATGGAGATGGATGAAACGTTTCCGCATAAATGCGTGAAGCACGTTGATACCTGGGATAGCATCGAAAATCAAAGGTATTTGAGTCCAGAAGCAGTTGGAGAAGTACTAAAACAAGTGTTTAACTTTGCAAAGACGCCGGAGAATTTGAAGACGCCAAAGTATGCGACGTTGAGGCGATACAGAGATTTTGAAGTGAGAGAGTACGAGAAATTTTTCGTCGCCGAGACGAGCGTGAAGTCAGACACGGGGAGCGCGAAAATGGACGATAGCGAAGCTGGGCAGGCGTTTAATCGATTGGCCGGGTATATTTTCGGGAAGAACGAAAGAAACGAGAAGATGGAGATGACGACGCCGGTGTTTTCGAATAAGAGTCAAAAGATGCAGTTCGTCGTGGAAGAGAGTTCGGGCGACGTCAAACCGGCGGACGAGTCCGTGCAAGTGAGAGACCGCGAACGGTGTTTATTCGCCGTCGCGTCTTTTTCCGGCGTCGCAAACAAAGAAATCACGGACGACGCTGAAAAGAAGTTGAGAGAAGCCATGAAAAGAGAAGCGTCCAAGAGCGAAAGCGTGCGTTTCCTCCCTCGCCGAGGCGACGAATTCGTCGAGTTAGCCCAATACAACGATCCCCTCACCAACCCGGTACAAAGACGGAACGAGCTTCTCATTGCCCTAGACAATAGCAGAGACGAATTCCTCGCCGTGTAATACTCAGTTCTACCGTATACGCGTCCGTAAAGGGAGTACCCAAAAAAGCCGTCCAAAATCGTTGGCGCTGTTTGCGAGACCGTCGTGTGACAAAAACATTTTGGGAAAAACACCTCTCTCGCGCTAAGAAGAAGCCGTGTTTAGACGATAGGGACGCAGACTCGCCTCTCGATAAAGATCGAGATACAATGCCGGGTCCTGAAGAGTAATCCTCAAGACCTGGCCAATAGCAGACGTACAAAACTAGTAAACTAGTATTTGTTTTTAATTTCATTTTTATCACATTTTTACCTAAAAGAAAGAAAAAGAATCGAAAAAAAAACGAAGCTCCATTTTGAAACACGTTTTTATTAGAACACTTAACACCATCACACCGCGCGATACTCCTCCTCCTCCTGTAATGGTGTCTGTGACGCGTTCTTCGTCAAAGTCGTCGTCAAAGTCGTCGTCCGTTCATCGTCGTCGGCTTTGAAGACGGGGAGAGAGAGAGAGAGAGAGAGACGAGTCCTTCTTGCGGTGGTGGTGGTGGTCTTCTTCTTCTTCTTCTTCTTCTTCTTCGGGGATTCAAACATTCCGTTATTACGTGTTGAAAGAGGGGGACCATCATCATCGTAAAATCATCATCATCATCATCGATGCGCGCTCTTGGTCAAAACACTCGCGCAGACGAGGAGACCAACAACAACAACAACAACAACAACAACAACAACAACAGTGATGATGATGATGATACTACTACTACTACTACTACTACTACGAACGGATCATCGGAGCTCGTCCAACTCGCCTTCCAAATCTGGCGCTTTGCGGCGGAAACGACGAAGCGGCGAACGCTTTTGGATATGAAAATGGACCGGACGAGACGGGATGTGGCGGCAATTTTCGCGCGCGAGAAAGCGGCGAAAAAGCGACGCCAATGTTTCGAACTGTGGAGGGCAGAAGCGGTGGAGACGAAAAGACACACGAGGAGACTAAAAACGAAACTGGAAGGGTTACGATTAAAGCACGTGCGAAGCACGTTCGAGACGTGGAAGAGAGAAACGATGAAAACGCGGAAGTTGAAAGAACGGTTAGGATTGGCGACGTCGAGGAGAGCGATGACGGTGCAACGAGACGCGTTCGAGAAATGGCGACGGGAAGCGCGAGAGAGGAAGAAGGAAAAAGAAGAAAAAGAAGAGATGAAGAAAGAAGTTGCAAAATGGAACGAAGAGTTGGACGCGCTGAAAACGCAATTCGAAAAGGAAAAAGAGCAATGGCGAGAGGAAGAGAAGGGGATAGCAAACGAGCACGAGGCGAAGATGGTCGAAGTTGCGAAGGCGAACGAAAACGAGAAATTAAGATTGGCGTCGGAACGCGCGAGTCAAGACGCAGAAACAAAGCAAAAGTTTGAAGCTGAAATTGCGCTTCTAAAGTTGAAAGAGGAACAAGGGAGGAAGATGTACGAGGAGAGGAAAGAGATATTGACGGAACAGGTCGTCCGAGCGATGGAGAAGGAAAAGAAGGAGAAGTTGACGCGCAAATTTTTTACGAGATGGCGGGAACAAACGTTAGAAGCGAAAGGGATGAAGAGGACGCTGAGATTTTTGCTGTTAAAGAAACGAAGAAGCGTGATTGAAAGTGCGTTTAAAGAGTGGAAGAAAGCCACCGAAACGAGTCGAGAGGAACGCGAAAAGGATAGAGCGTTGGAACGCCGCTTGGAAAATCATCTTCGCGTCCAACGGTTTCGGATGCAAAAACGAATCTTTGAGGACGTGTTTGTGAGAGAATACGATGAAGGAAAAAGGAAGAAAAGGAAAGCAGATGTGTTTAGAAGAGCACAGATGCAAGAGAAAGCGTTCGAGCAGTTACGTGCACACGCCAAGCGTTCGAAGATTGTGACCAACTTACAGGCGCGAGCGATATCGCGGTTGTCCTCCAAGAAGGTTGCTAAAGCATTTTACATATGGCGAAATGAAACTGAAAAGCAGAGAAGAGAGTATCCGAAGAAAGCTGAAGTGCATTTCAAAATGAGAGTGAAACCAAAACTTCTGAAACGAAGGTTTTTGCAATGGAAGATTGTATCAGAGGAAGAAAAGCGGTTTCGAATGCTCGAAAACGAAGCGACGCGCAAATACGATTCGAAAATCCTCAAGGATACGCTTCAGTTTTGGCACAAAAAAACAGTCGCGCGGCGTAAAGCATTGAGCCAAGAGCGCAAGTTAGACCGCGCGATAGTATTTCGCGAACGTTCGAAAATGCGCGAGGTTTTCAGAGCGTGGCGAACGTTAGCCGTTTCGGAAAAGAAACGCGACGAAACGTTGATGAGAACGCTAAAGACCAAAAACCATTACGAGCGACATTTTGCGCAGCCATTTGCGCATTGGAAAACAATCACGGAAAAAAGACGGTCGTTCACGATAAAAAGGGAAGAAAAGCATCGCGCTAAAGTGTTACGAGCTGTATTCCTGTCATGGAAACGCGCAGCCGAAGACAGTCGAAATCGGTTGGCGCTGACGGAGAAGTTCATCGCGCAGAAATATCGAAAGCAACAAACGCAATTACGAAAAGACTGTTTATTGGCATGGAACGCGCACGCACAGATGTTAAAACAGACGAGAGTAGAGCAGATGAAACGCGCGGTCGTCGAACGCGCGATTGCGGACGAATCCGAGACGCATTACGGGACGCCTGAAGGCATCGCCATCGTTCAAGCGGCGAAACGTTTTCAGAGGCGAAACTTTCTCGAGCGCGTCGCGAGCCTCGTGTTCCAAAGATGGCGCGAGGAAAGCGCGAAGAGAAATGACGTTTTGTTGGCACTTAAATCCGCGTTTATCGAGGAAAATGAGGCGAGACGATTGCGCGCAGCCTTTCGTGTTTGGCGCCAACGCGCCACGGAGATGCGAGCGAAAAGCACATGGCAATCCAGCGGAATGCCAGCTACTGCAGCTTCGATGTCGTCGTCCCCATTGCGAAAGAAAACATTTACAACGACGAAAGAGAAAGATAGTAATCCTAAGTCGACCGCGAGTTCGTGGGATTTCGAAGTCGATTTCGAGCAAAACGCGAGAAATTTGAATTTGATAAATGCGACGACGACCAAGACAAAGTCGCCGAGAAAGATGACTTCGTTTTTTGGTACCGATAACACGAACAATAGGAATATTCACAACGAGAGTAGCAACAGTAGATTTTCTGCCTTAGATCGCTCGTACAGGGAAACCATCGATGCGTGCATCGCTCTCGAGGATAAACTCGAGATGAAACGGAGTTTGGCAAGAACATCTCCGTACGCGACGCCGAGGAAAAGCGCTTCTTCGACGGTACCAACCACGCGAGAGTCCAGAGAGTTTAAGCAAAACGCTTTGAAAGAAAAACTGATGGATATCGAAGCGAGCGCGATGGCGTTGCTCGAAAGCGCGCGAGCGACGAGAGAGCGCAGAGAAAAACAACAACAACAACAGGCGTCAAAGCAGTAATCTATAGATAAAAAAACATGTATACTACGCATTTTACTACCATACCTACCAGCTAACGTATTCATTGTCTTCAAACTCGTCATTGTCGTCGCCCTCATCTTCTTCCTCGATTGTGTCTATGTTATCGTTCATTGAGCGATAATATTCGTCGTCATATATCGCGTTCAATTCTTTTCGCTCATTTCCTTTTTCGTCTTCGTCGTCAATGGTAATAGGATCGGTTCGACCGGCAATTAATCCTTCGAGCGCGCCGCATCGGCGCGACAGTCGCACGCTCGCAATAGCTCGCGTAAGAAAAGAAACGCGGATATCAGCAACGTCCTTGACGACGTTAAATGCAAAGATTTCGCGTCTCTTTTCTTCGTATACCGCTTCGTCGTCGTCGTCGTCGTCGTCGTCGTGTCCTTCATCGTACTCTCTTTCTAACAACATGGTCTTTTTGCGTTCGATGCATTCGCGCAACGTTACTCTCGCGTCTCGCAATGAACGCTCCAATCGAAGATTGGCCGCATCGGCGCGTTTTCTAAACTTCAGTTTGCTTTTCTTCTGCCCATCCACTTTATCATCATCATCATCATCATCATCGTCAGCATCTGAAGACGACGATACGTCCGAGGACGAGGAAGAACCGAACCCACTTGCGAGCCTCGCCGCTCTTCTCTCGGCGTATGCCGCAGCCACTTCGCTATCTTTGATTGCTTTTTGTGCCTCTTCGCACAAAAATTTCACCGCAATAGACGCAGTCTCTGCTGTTTGTGCTCTTTTTTCCAACCTTGCGATCGTGTTTGCATCTCGTTCGCTTTGTTCCAAAAGTTTGGCGACTTCTCGATCTTGTTTTAACTCGTTCGCTTTTAATGTTTCCATAAACTCTTCTTCGCGTCTTCCGTTTTCCTCTCGAAGCATTTCGATTTCTCGATCTCGTTTCGAATCTCTCGTCTTCATCGTTTCCATTAACTCCTCCAACCTTTTTCTGGCCTCCCCAGCTTGTTCTCGCACCTTCTCTTTCTCCTCTTTCAACCTTCTCGCGCCTCGTTTCGATTTCTCGAATTCGCTTTCCATCTCTCGCATTTTTTTCCGAATCTCCGATTCGTCTTCGTTCTTTTCCCCAAGTTTTGATCGCACGTGTTCCATTTCTAAATTGTGTTTCATTTGCATGATTTCAATGTCTCTATTTTTCTCTTCATTCATCCGTCGCATCTTTTCCTCGCACGCTTCTTGAATCTTCAACTCCCTCTCTTTCGCTTCCCTCAATGCATTCACGCACCGCCTCTCGACTACATCTATTTCGTTTACTTTCTTCCTCTCGAAATCTCGTAACGTTCGCTTCAATCGATCCATTTCACTTTGCATTTCTTTTTCTTTCGTCTCGTTCGCTCTCTCTTCCATCTCTCGCGCCTTTTCCGCTTCTCGCATGGCTTCTTTCGCGCGGG
Organism: Bathycoccus sp. SAG2; assembly: GCA_009618095.1. Lineage (NCBI taxonomy): Eukaryota > Viridiplantae > Chlorophyta > Mamiellophyceae > Mamiellales > Bathycoccaceae > Bathycoccus > Bathycoccus sp. SAG2. The sequence goes on along the minus strand of VIAT01000044.1, from coordinate 7,872 downwards.
AAATGACCTCTCGTTTCTCGCGGTCCATTTTCGACACGTTCGATTCGTACGCTCTTCTCTCTTTCTCCAGGGACGTTTTTGATTCCTCCAAGGTTGTTCGCAGCAGTCGAAGCGTTTCATCCGTCTTTTCTCGTTGGTGATGTTCGTCTTCTTCTTCTTCTTCTTCTTCTTCTCGTCGTCGTCGTCGTCGTCGTCTCGCGTAAAAATCTTCTTCTTCTTCTTCTTCTTCTTCTTCTTCTTCTTCGTTTCGGTCCAAAAAATGTCGAAAATCTCCACCCGTTACACGACTCAAAGTCGTCCTTTCTCCAAAGAGCAAAGGTGTTCCTTTTCGCGCGGCCGGTGGTACTTTCTTCTTCTTCTTCTTCTTCTCCTTCGTCGGTTGTTTTTGCACGGGCACGCGTTTCTCCTCCTCCTCCTCCTCCTCCTCCTCGTCGCGCGCGACGACACCGCGCAGAATAATCGATGGTGCCTCACGCGTGTCGCAGTGTTGTTCTTCGTCCCGAAGACGAAGATTTTGAAGACGAAGACGATGATGATGATGATGATGTCGCTCGAAAAACGTCGCGGTGTCAAAGTTCTCCTTCTCCTCCAAAGTCTCGTCGTCGTCTTTTGTTGGCCGGTACAAAAAACTTTTGTTGGTGGTGGTGTTCTTCTTCTTCTTCTTCTCGTCGTCGTCGTCCCCTTTTGGGACTTGTGGTTGTGCGAGTCGTTTCATTTTCGGTCGTCAAAGACGATATTACATATGTAGTTCGTTTTGTCTGATTTTTGTCTGAAAGTTGTCTGTGCAGAAATATATTTTGACCTTAAAAATTTGGGAGTACTGCCTTAGCACTGCCTTAGTACTAAGGGGGTACTCAACCACTAAACCCTAATATACAAAACCCCAAACACTTTTGTTGAAACACTTTTTCGCCAGTTTTTTTTGGTTTGCCGTCCTTCTTCTTTTTGTCGTGTGTCTTTTGTGAACGAATCGGATCTTTTCCCGAATAAATAACCTCACTTTTGAAACGCGGAAGTCGGTACTTCAAAAACAAGTATTCGTAATCCTGCGCGGGGAAAGGAGTACGAAGACTTCCTCTACCTCGTTAATCATCTTAATCAACGAAAGTCGCCTTCGGCAACACTCGTAAGTAAAGAAATAGAAACTACACTCGTTCGCGTTTTTTTCCACAAAGTTCGTTACTTTTCCCGAAGTCACGGAAGTTACTAAGGTCACGGAGGTTGGGGGGATTGTTGGGAGAGAAGTATAGCCGTGTGGAGGAGGGAGTTTCTCTTTGGAGAGATGTTGAAATCAAGAGAGGAGAGGCTTTATGGCGACTTTCTAACGCCAACGAGACAAGAGAGAGACGAAGAAAATGTTGAAGAAACAAACAACGAACGAGGAGACGAGGGTAGTCCTTTATCATCGGGAGACGGTGATAGAGGGAACGCTCTAAGGTTTCACGAGTACATGGTTATAAACGGACACAAGTTCTATATGTGTAATGGGAAGCTACTTTGGTATAAGCCTGATATTGGGTATTACTTGGAAGAAGACCGAGCTTGTTTGTTTGAACTTCGGGGACTTGTTGGTGAATGTGGTTGTATTGAGTCAGATTACCAACAAAGCACGAGTAAGCAAACTGCTATGATTACACAATTCAAGAGTATAATACCCAAAGAAGACGATTTCTACGATTTAGCGGGTAAGAATACCTTTAGGAAGTTGGCTTTCCACAACGGTGTTTTTGATTTTGAAAAACACGAACTGTTGGAGTTTTCACCTGACTACTTCTTCACCTTCAAAGCACCGGTTGATTTCAAGTTTAGTGCTGGCACGGTAAGAGAAGTGAAAGAAAAGCTCTTTTACGATATATTTGGTCACGAGAAAGGAGAGTTTTTCATGAAGGTAGTCGCAAGAGCTTTGGCTGGAGAAGTTGCTGATAAACGCTTTATTGTTGCTTTGGGTAAAACAAACTCTGGGAAGGGTACTCTCACCGAGATGTTAAATAATTGTTTTGGTTTAAACAAGTTCATCGGGAACTACGACGGACGGAACTTATCAAGTACGGGTACGAGGACGCTCAGTTGGTTATACACGAACAGGAACTCCAGAATTATTTTGGCTAATGAAGTTGATAAAAATAGAGCTATTGACGCAAATGTTTTGAAAATGTGTGCTAATGGAGGTGAACCTATAACAGCAACTGCGAAGTATATGAACGAAGCATCGTTCGTGCCTCAAGGGACTATGTTCTTATTCGCGAACAAGATGCCTCACATTAAAGGAGCAGATGATGGTTCTGGTGCTGTTGAAAATAGAATGGTATATGTTGAGACGGAATATTCATACCTTAATGAAGATGACCCTGAATATGAAAAGAAGAAGGACACAGATGGAGTACGAAAAGCAGACCCGACTTTGAAAACTGAGTACCTTAAGCGAGAAGAGGTCAAAGAGGCTTTTGCTTGTTTGGTATGTACGGCATACGACACGGAAAGACCGAAAGCACCAGAAGTTGTGAAGAACAAAGCACTTGAGTATAAACCAGATGTGCCGTTGGATATTCTTATTGATGATTTAGTCTCTTTCACGGGAAAAAAGGAAGATTATATTGTGTTTTCACAACTCATGACGAAACTTAGTGGTGTAGCGAGTGCGAACAAGACAAGTGTTGGGACACTTATGCGAACAAAAGGATATGAAAGTCAGGATAAAAACATTAAGAACTTAGGTACAAAACGAGTTTATCTTGGTTTGGTTTGGAAAGATAATTCTGGTGCTACAACGACGGCTGAAGAGACGAGCGAGGTTTCCTCGGCATTTACAAGTACTCCTGAACTTACAAAGTTGATTGAAGAGAGACAAAAGCTTATTGCCATAGACCTTAGTCTTGGTGAATTGACGAAGGAAAAAGAAAGGTTTGAAAATGAAAATCTTGAACTTTTGAAAACCCGAGCAGATGAACAGGAAGCACATATGAGGACGATTAATGATTTGACTGAAACAGAAAACAAACTCAAAGATATGATTGATTTGATGCGTCGGGTTGAGATGAAACACAATAAACAAGGAGAATATCTTGATGAAGATGGAAACATCAGACCTGAAATCTTGGCGAAGCACAGAGACACAAGGCTTGTTGATAAATTTGATAATGATTAATAAAAAGGACTACATACTTTTACATATATCATCGTTTCTATATCACGGGTAGAGTAGATGTACCCGTCTCTACCCTGCTTTGATGTACAAGTGATAGACGCACAACGAAACTTGGAGGTAGGGTACATATTTTTACTACTACTACTTAAATTATATTTGAAAAAAATGAACAGTCATAGAAGAAGATGCTTATAATATAAAAATAATTTCTTTGAAAAAGTGTACCCGTGAGCGAAGTTTCGTCCTCCGTCTATGCTCTCTATTTCAAGGTAGGGTAGAGACGGGTACACTTTCTTTCAATCCCTTCAAACTCTCAACACTCTCAACTTTTGTGAAAATATGTTTGAGTACTTTTATAAAAAGAAACTCTCAACACTCTCAACATGTATGAAACTCTCAACACTCCCAACATGTATGAAACTCTCAACACTCTCAACATGTATGAAACTCTCAACACTCTCAACATGTGTGAAACTCTCAACACTCTCGACTTTTTGAAAAAATATGTTTGAGTACTTTTGTAAAAAAAACTCTCAACTGTCAACACTCTCAACAAAAAATAAAAAAACTCTCAACTGTCAACACTCTCAACATTACGCATTACCCCCTTAAAGAGAGGGTGTTAGATATACCATTTCGTCTCTGTATGAAATTGGATGCTGCTCATACCTTTTTTGTGGTTAGTATGGCTATATATATCCCGTCTGCGTAATGTTGAGAGTGTTGAGAGTTGAGAGTATTTTTTACAAAAAGTATTTTTACAAGTGTTGAGAGTGTTGAGAGTTGAGAGTATTTTTTACAAAAAGTATTTTTACAAGTGTTGAGAGTGTTGAGAGTTGAGAGTATTTTTTACAAAAAGTGTTTTAACAAGTGTTGAGAGTGTTTAGAGTAGGGACTTAATCATCTTGCTTCTTCATTTGCATCTGTCGTTTTCTTGTGAGTTTCTTGAGTCTCTTTAAGTGGTCGGTTTCTAATTGCTTTATGAAGTTTTGTAGGAGGGCGAACATTCTTTATATTAAGTTGATATTTTTTTCACCTAAGTCGGTGTAAACTAAAACATTTTTTTGTGAAAAATCGTGTTCTCACTTGTTCTCGGTTCTCGGTTTTTTAACCCCCACTTTTTAAGACGACGACACACGCCCAACTATGCCCGAACCCGCTAAAGACACGGCGATAGAAATCTCACCAAACCCACCACCCCCAGCAGTAACTCGCGTTCAGAGTATTATTTCAGAAATCAACCGCGCTACCACTTCGCGCGTAGGCGGTAGGAACAAAAAGGAGAATGATAATCGAGTTTTGGAAAACGACGAACGGACGCCGTCTGGAAACACCCCCAAAGTTACGCGGATTATACGGGAGAATACACTCCCCCGAGGTGGTGTAAGCATATGTCTCAGGGTGATTTTGTGTCTTCTCTTAATTGTGAATTGCGTTTTTCTCGTACGCATAGACGATGGTATTCGTACGGGTGGCGTGAATACAGGTTTGGGTATTTGGACGAACGAGTCCCCTCCACCGCCACCGCCACCACCACCGCCACCACATCCTTCTCGCTCCCCACCACCGCCGCCACCGCATCCTTCTCCCCCACCACCGCCGTATCCTTCACCTCCTCCTCATCCTAAACCACCACCGCTCGTCATTGCAAGAGAAAGTTTGGAATATAAGTCAATTGTTTGGGATAGCGCAAGTCAAGGAAACCTTGAAGATAGTTTTACGGAAGTTCTCAAAGATGAAGAGATAACAGACGACGAGATATCTACGTGTTCTTATGGTTCAAGTAGTGGTGTCTTGTTGAGTTGGAGTAGTGCTTCCACCAAATCGAGAACGTGTGTCTTGATGCTATTGATAAATAAGCTGGGACAGGAGAGTTGGAATATGGTTAGCGTACCTGAATATTGGGATGATAATTACAGAGGTTTGACTTTCACAAGGTCTAGTTCTGCAGGTTCTTCTTCACGTACGCCAAAGCCCGTGGTATCTGGTACTGTCCCGTTGCACGACGATACGTTCTATACCGCGGTCAGAATGTGTCTCGGTGAAGAGCCTTATTTTGGCTTGTGTGAAAATGAAGGTGCGAGTACTGGTTTTGGAACCATGCCCGATTGGAATACGAGTTTAATCACGACAATGAAGGGACTGTTTCAGAATAATTATAACTTTAACGGTGATTTGAGCGCTTGGATAACGTCCTCCGTGACCGATATGAGCGGAATGTTCCAAAGTGCATTAGCTTTGGTTAATCCTAAGATTGGTTCTTGGGACACTTCTCAAGTCACGAGCATGGCATCTATGTTTTATTTTGCCTCTTCGTTTAATTCGGATATTGGTGCTTGGGATACGTCTCGTGTTGAGGACATGTCGCTTATGTTTAACTCCGCGTCGTCGTTTAACAAGGATATTAGTTCGTGGGACACGTCGCAAGTCACGGATATGGGACACATGTTTAAGTATGCTTCTGCGTTCAGTAGAAACACTGGAAGTTGGAACAAAGCGAAAGTGAGAAATGCAAACTCTATGTATGGAATTTATATTACCGACGACAACTTTTTACACGCCATTCAGTCGTGTTTGAATACCAATCCCTCCGACGGTTTGTGTGCTTACAGCGAGTACGGACAAATGCCAAATTGGGACGTGAGTCGTGTTACGAACATGAAGAGTGCATTTTCGGGTAAAAGTTCTTTTCGTGCAAATATTGGAAGTTGGAACACGTCTCAAGTCACGGATATGCGTCAAATGTTTCAATCTGCGGGTAGTTTTAATCAAGTCATAGGGGATTGGGATACGTCTAACGTAGTGGATATGACTTCTATGTTTCAAGGTGCAGGTAGCTTTAACCAAGATATTGGGAATTGGGACACGTCCAAGGTGGTGGGTATGACTTCTATGTTTTCTAGTTCGACTGTTTTTAATCAATACATTGGCGGTTGGGACACGTCTAAAGTGGAGAATATGGCGTCCATGTTTCAAAGTGCCGGTAATTTCAATCAATACATTGGAGGGTGGGATACGTCTAAAGTGAAGAGTATGGCTTCAATGTTTTATAATGCGTATAACTTTAACCAATACATTGGTGATTGGAACACGGGACAAGTGACGAGTATGAGTCAAATGTTTCAACAAGTCACTTTCTTCAATCAAGATATTGGGAGCTGGAACACAGGACAAGTGACGAGTATGAGTCAAATGTTTCAACAAGTCACTTTCTTCAACCAAGATATTGGGAGCTGGAACACAGGACAAGTGACGAGTATGAGTCAAATGTTTCAACAAGTCACTTTCTTCAATCAAGATATTGGGAGCTGGAACACAGGACAAGTGACGAGTATGAGTCAAATGTTTCAACAAGTCACTTTCTTCAACCAAGATATTGGGAGCTGGAACACAGGACAAGTGACGAGTATGAGTCAAATGTTTCAACAAGTCACTTTCTTCAATCAAGACATTGGGAGCTGGAACACAGGACAGGTAGTGGATACGAGAAATATGTTTTACCAAGCTACTTCCTTCAATCAAGACATTGGGAATTGGGATACGTCTAAAGTAGCAAATATGCGGGGTATGTTTCAATATGCTTCTTCGTTTAATCAAGATATTGGGCGTTGGAATAGTTCATCTGTGACTCCGGAGTATTTTTGGGGTTCTTGTACTGGTTGCACTTGGGAGTCGGGTTTAGGGAGATACGTTTATTATCCTACGGCTAGCATGTTCGATGGTGCAACTGCTTTTCAACTGGGGTTTTACTGTCAAAACAGTATTATTGGTCCACCAAGTTCGTGTAACAATACGTTGGACGATTATTCGATAAATAATGCAATATCGCTCTGTTTAGCCGAAGCTCCAGTTGATGGTTTGTGTACGAAGTTTGGGTCGGCGAGAAAGATTGGAACCATGCCGAATTGGAATACGAGTTTGGTGACGAACATGAGGGGATGTACTATAACAAATAATTATAATAGTTATTGTACCCATGACAGTTCCAGCTATTCCAGCTTTCGCAGAATGTTTAATCGAAAATCTTCCTTTAACGGCGACATTTCTAAATGGGATACATCGGGTGTAACGAGTATGCATAATATGTTTACTTCCGCTACTTCGTTCAACCAACCTATTGGGAGTTGGGATACGTCTAAGGTGACGCAGATGCAGTATATGTTTCAATCAGCTACTTCGTTCAACCAACCTATTGGGAGTTGGGATACGTCTAAAGTATCGACAGCGAGGGGTATGTTTCAATCCGCTAATTCGTTCAACCATTATGTCGGCGATTGGGACACGTCCCAATTATCTGAATCTTATAATTATCGATATATCTTCAGCGGCGCAACAGCTTTTCAGGCTAAATATACTTGCGTGGATTTCAGTAGTTATGTGAAGCCTTCTGCGTGTAAAACGGTTCGCTCAACTTGGGTCGCACCTCCGCCTCCACCATCTTCATAATATTTTGAAGTTGTAATACCTACTCGTTTTTTATATCGTTTGATACAAACTAAAAAAACATACTTAAGGACTTCGCTCGTATAGCAAGTATAACAAGATGGAGAATGAATATGAAATACTCAAAGGTAAATACACCTCACTGTTGAAGAAGAACGAAAACCTAATGGAATGTATTAAACATTTAAAATGGGAAATAAAAGAACTGACCCACCTTGACGGAGCTACAGATGATGATGATGATGATGATGATGATGATGATGATGATGATGATGATGATGATG
>VIAT01000043.1:0-24286 GCA_009618095.1 Bathycoccus sp. SAG2 | reverse complement strand
TGTGTGTGTCTCTCTCTCTCTCTCTCTCTCTCTCTCTCTCTCTCTCTCTCTCGATTGGAAAACATTATATGTGTGTGTGCATGTCATTCGTCACTCTCTCACTTACGCGCGCTTTTTATACACACACTCTTTTTCTTCGGTACCACCGCGCGATTGACGACGACGACGACGTTCTGCGACGCCTGTTATGATCGCGCGCTGGAGAAGAAGAAGGCCTTTGAGCAAAGAAGACGGGGTCAAAGCGAATGATGATGATGCGACGAATTTTGCGAGTAATGGCATCGAATTCAATCGACGAATGCGCCGTCGCGTCGATAGGAACAACACCAACCCAATAGATGAGGAAGAAGAAGAAGAAGAAGAAGAACGCGCGATCGTCCGACTGTACAAAAGAAACGAACCGAAACGACCCGGCCCGTTCGCCGTCGCGCTCACGACCGAAGAAAAAGAACGCATCGAAGAGGAATTTTACGTGGTGGAAATGGTCCAAAAACAGAAAGAAGAAGACGAAGAAGACGAAGACGCGCGACGGACGGCGACGACGTGGATGGACCGTTCGAAAATAGTAGCGAGAAGAAAAAACACACCATCGGGGAAGAGGAGGAGAAGGAGGAGTCAAAACGAGAAATACATCTTCGTAAAGACGAAGGACTTTGAACTGCGGGAACTGAAGGACGTGGACCCGGAGGCGTACGTGAAAGACGGCGGGTGTCGCTACCACGAGGTGCGATGCGCGCGGCGGTTCGTGTGTGCTGAAATCGCGTGCGTCGACGACGAAGAAAAGGTGAGCGAAGAAAAGTGCGTGAAGCAACGGTACGCGGTAAGGATAGGACGGGTGGAAGACGCGAGAGCTGGGTCGAGGATTGTGTGCGGAAGCTACGTCGAGGTGAGGATGTTAGATTTCGTGGGCGGCGGGAAGGACGCCGGCGATGCGAAAAGGAAACGAACCGCCTCGATACTGGCGAGAAGCGACGCCGATGTAGAAAACGACCGAAAGAAATTGATTCGAATTCTCGAAAAACTCACGGCAACCGCCGAAGGGATTGTAGCGGACGAGAGGAAAGAAAATAATCGCGCGAAAGGAGGAGGAGGAGGAGAAAACGACAACAGTTCGGCGACCGAAACGAACGCGAAAAAAGTAACAACAACAACAACAACAACAACAACAAGAACCTACGGCGAGTTTGTCGACGACACCTCGAAGTGGACGCTGCTCGGCGAGAACGCCACGTTCGACGTCCACCCGGCTGCTCTGTACTGCGCGTTCGCCGCTTCCGTACACGCAGATTAGTTTAGATTATTAGATTTGTTGGAGACGAGGAGGAGTTACTATGTGTCTACTCTCACCGTGGTAGTACCTACGGTACGTAGTATACCATTGATAATAAAGGTTTTTAAATATTGTTTTTACAAAAGAAAGCACTCTCATCATCACGACTCTACTTTCTCCGCCCATTCTCTTCGTCGTCTTTCGCGCGCGGGAACAATCACAAACATTCCAAACACCATCCAAACGACTAAAATGACCGTCAGTATCCCCAACATCGCTTGATTCACTTGTCTATCGCTCGCGTCTCGCATCATCTTCGTCTTTCTCAACGTATCCTTCGCCTTCCTGTGCGAATTCGCCAATCCCTTCCCCGTGCGCATTCCCAGCTTCGCCGACGCGGCGCTAAACCGCCGCACGCGTTCGTCCCTCCCTATGCGTCTCGCCGCTTCGTACCAAAACGTGGTTTTCTTTCTCGAACCGTCGCGGAGGGTCACGTACGCGTCGTCCGGTCGGGTGGTGGTGCTGGTCGCGGTGGTGGTGGTCCCCGTTATCCCTTTCGATGGTTTTGTTGTTCTCGGTACAACAGATGATGGTGACAAAACACTACTCCTTTTGTCGTCGTCGTCGTCTTCTCCTTCGCTTTTATTATTATCATTATTATACGCGTTTTCGTCGTACTCCTCGTCCTCCTCGATGCTCATCACGTTCGACCCGACGCTCGGGTTGCTGTTCAGCGCCGGCAAGAGCGTTTCTTCGTTGGTCGGAGAATAATAATATCTATTATTGTTATTACTCCTCTGTTGCAGAGATTGAAGCAGTTTTCTATTCGAAAAATGGCCGTCGTCGTTTCCCTCCTCCCGAAAAGACAAAGCCACCACCACCGCGAGGACGACGCACCACCGCAAAGTCGCGACCACCACCGCAAAGGCGGCCATCATTTTTGTGGGTGGTTTTTTGAGCGTCGTCGTCGTCGTCATCGAAAGTTGCGCGCGTGCAATTAATATATGAAGATTTTTTAGAGCGCAGTTTTTTCCAATCCAATTTTTGGACGACGAAGAAAAAAAAGACGGGACAAAAAGTACTCCCGACGTTTCGGCCGAAACTATATCAAGTGTAAACTAGTATCTGAGAGAGTCCTAACGAGCACCTTATTTTTCACCTTTTTTCGGTAGGTAGCTCTTTTAAGGTGCTATAGAGTTAGGACTCTCTCATCAGAGAGTTTTTTCCAATCCAATTTTTGGACGACGAAGAAGACAAAGAAGAAGAACAGCGCACCACCAAACGCGCAACAACAACAACATCGAGAACAACAACGAAGAGAGAAGAAGGACGGAGACACACCACTGCACACACATATCGTCGGTCGCTTTGTGGTATATATATATCGCCGACGACAACAACAACAACAACAACAACGAGAGAGAGAGAGAGAGAACGACCTGTGACCATTTGTGTGAACACAACAACGGTCCAATTGGAAGACATTAGAGAGAGCTCTGATATATATACACACATGCCATACGATGGTCGACACTGAACGGGAGGACGCGTATTATTATTACCAAAAGAAGAAGACTGCTGATGATGATGATGACGACGACGACGAGGCGTTCGAAGATGCGCTGGACATCGCGCGACGAACGCGACGGGAAATGATGCGACATCGAGCGCGATTAATTGATGATGATTCGTATATGGAGGAAGAGGAAGAAGAAGAGAGTTTCGACCGCGCGACGACGACGTCATCGTCGGAAGAGGAGGAGGAGGAGAAGGACACAAGAAGAAGAATCGACTGTGTTGACGACGACGGGAGAAGAAGAAGAGGGAGAAGACTGAAATCCTGGGCAGGGGCGTACAGCACGTTCGAGGACCCCAACGCGGAAGCGAAACCGGCGCCGTTTCCGTTGCCGCGAGCGTTCGCGGAACCGGCGTTTTTGAGAGAAGAGCGACGGGTGGATTTTGAAGAAGAAGAAGAAGAAGAAGAAGACGAGAGGTTGAGGAGCCACGAGAAAGCGGAGACGAACAGTAGGAATCGTCGAACAGCAGTCGCGATGACGCCGATGTCGACGGCGAGGAACAAAAGTCCTTTTTCGTCGTCCTCGTCGAAAGCGGCGTCGACGGTATTGGTGGAGTCTCTCGCGTCGCAACTGCGTGCGTGCGAGTTGAGAACCGCGGACGCTTTGGCGGATGCGGAGAGAGAATCCGCGCAAGCGGCGAGATGTGAACGAGAGAATGAAAAGTTACGAGAGAAACTGAAACGAATGGAAGAGTCCGTGAAGGAATTGCAAAGAGTGTGCGCATTGGACCGACGGAAACGAATGGAAGGCGACGAGCGCGCGGCGGAGGCGAAAGCGAAGGAGGAGAGGATGAAATTAGACGTGCGAGAAGCGATTTGTTTGTTGAGGGAAAGGGAGAGAGAGGTAGAAGAGTTTGCAAAGATGGCGAAAGAGGCGGACAGGAAAAAGAACGAGGCTAGGGAGCACGCGTTGACGATGCGCGCGAATTCGAGAAAGTTGGAGAGAGAAAACGCTCGATTAAGAACGGCTGCGACTGAGATGGAAGAGAGAATGGAACAGATTGTCTCGATGAACGAACGGTCCGGGAGATCGATTTCGGAAATTGTGAGGAGTAGTCCGGTGAAAAGGTATCCTCAGCTCGTCGCTTCTCGACGAGAAACAGAAGAGAAAGAAGGAAAAAAAGAGGAAGAAGAACAAGAAGAAGAAACGGAAATACCGATTGCGACGACGACGACGTCAACATCAAACATCGCTGCCGGCACGAGAACCAACGCCGTCCGACTCCAATCTCCATCCTGGTCCTGGTTTCGCGACGAAACCGAGGACGCTACCAACATCACGCGACCTCCCATCGTCTCTCGACGAAACGCCTCTCTCTCCGCCAAGAAAAAGGAAGTGGACACTGCCCCTCCTTACGCCACCTCCGCCGACCTCCTCGCGTCCAACCTCCTCGTCGTCGCGCAACACGAAAAAAACATCACCCTCCTTTCCTCCGAACGCGATCACCTCCTCCAACTTTTAGCCACGAAATTCTCCAACGGTGCCGGTAAATCTATGAAAGAGCGAGAGCGTAAACGCTCCGTCGAAGACCAATTGAAGCGCGTCGAGGAGAATTTGAAACGAGCCAAAGCCGCGTTGAAGACGGCGAGACGCTCGTCGAAGGAACAACAAAGTCGAGAATAGAAGTACATCATACGAGTCTCCTTTGTTGGTGTTATTAGTTAGCACACGAAAATAATATACGAAAGAAAACAAAAGAAAACAGAGTGTTTTTGTGTGTGCTTTTGCATCGCAGCAGCACGTATTATTGTGCTACGTACAAAAGTGTCATCTTCACATATCGAATAATAGCAACGTTTCTCTCTCTCTCTCTCTCTCTCCCTCTCTTTCCTTCCCCACATTTTGTACACACACACACATACTAGGGTTTAGGGTTTATACAAGACCCGATTGAAGATCTCCTTCGAATTCTTTCGAAAGCGCGCCACACACAATACTACTACTCACACGCGAGACGACCAACACCTTTACCAAATTTGCTGCTTGCCATCATGACGCGCGGCGGCGGCGGCGGCGTGTTTACCCGGTCCTTCTCGTACGTGACGACGTCCATCGTCGTCGCGTCCCTGATCGTCGTCCACGCGTTGCTCACGCGCGAGCAGTATTTCAGCGCGATGTTGTATCTCTCGACGTCGAAAATCAGCGTGGTGGCGTTGGCGAACGTGGCGTTCGCGTTGGCGTTTACCATGGCGAAAGGGATCAAGCGGTTATTTTTGGGGACGCTGAGAGAGAGCGAAGTGGAGCGGTTGCAAGACCGGACGCGAGAAGCAGTCATGGAGACGTGTCTGGCGATGACCATCTTCCGAGAGGAGTTCAATTTGAGATTCGTGTCGTTATTCGCCAGCTTGTTGTTCTTGAAAGCGTTTCACGGACTGTGTAAAGACAGAGCGGAACACATGGAGACGGCACCGAGAGTACGAACGATCGACCGGATGAGGATTTTAAGCTTCATGGTGTGTTTGCTGTTCGTGGACGTGGCTTTCGTGAAGTTTGCGATCGAACGCGTCGTCGAGAAAGGACCGTCGGTGGTGCTTTTGTTTGGGTTCGAGCACGTTATTCTGGCGAGCAAAATGTGCGTTGGATTTGCAAAGTATTTCGTGACGTTAGTAGATCGCGCCACAGACGGGAATTGGCAAGGAAAAGGCGCGTTTGTGTTTTATTTAGAGTTGTGCGCGGATTTGGTGCACTTGTGCGTGTACGTGGCGTTTTTTTCCATCATATTCGCGTATTACGGGTTACCGATACATTTGTTGAGGGACGTGTACGTGACGATTAGACAGTTTAAAGATCGAGTGGCAGCGTTTTTGAGGTACAGAAGAGTGACGGCGAACTTAGATTCGAGATTTCCGGATGCGACTGCGGAGGATTTGGATTTAGAAGACACGTGCGTCGTGTGCAGAGAGAAGATGAAAATGTGCCAGACACACGCGGACGGGAGTCAAACGCCAATACCGAAGCAAATGCGCGCGAAGAAATTGCCGTGTTCGCATTCATTTCATTTGCACTGTTTGAGATCGTGGTTAGAGAGACAACAGGCGTGTCCGACGTGTCGGGCATCGGTGTTGCCGGAGGAAGACAGGGAGTTGGAGAGAAGACAGAGAGAGAGAGAGGAAGGGCAGTGGCAAAGGTTGCCGCCAGAATTACAGCCGGGGTATATAGCACCGGAAGTACAAGCGAGGTTAGACGCGCAGACGGCAGAGGCGAGGAGAGCGAGAGAGGAGAGAGCGAGAAGTGAGAGGGAAGAGAGTGGTGGTGTTGGGGCAACGGCGAGCGAAGGAGGAGGAACAGATGCTCATCCTTCGTCGGCGTCCACGACGACGACCACAACTGAAGCGGACCCAGAAGCGCAACGCATTCGAGAGCAGAGATTAGAACATCTCACACGTCGTCTGGGTGACGAACAACAACAACAACAACCCACAACTACTACTACCCCTTCGACTTCGAGGGAACCGACGAGGGCGACCCCTGCCGCCGCAGCGGCTTCAACGCCTACTCCAGCGCACACGCCACCGTCACCGAGATTTGTACAACAACAACAACAACAACAACAACAACAACAACAACAACAACAACAACGACGACAACAAGATGATGAAGAAACGAGAGCGACGCCGCCGCCGGCTATGACGACGCCAATCGCGCCTTCGCCTTCGGCAAATCTCAACCCGGGCGGCGAGTGGTGGACGCCTGGTACCGCCGCCATCAACGCGTCCTACCATGCCGGCATCACCGCCGCGGCGACAAACATCGCGAACGACGAATCATCATTGTCTGACGAAGACATATCCGCGCGTCGCATGGCGCATGCCGCCGCCGCTGCCGTTGCGGCTGCCGCGCAACAAGCGCAAATGGCGTTCATGAGCGTCGCGCCGATTGGTTTGCTCCCTCCGGGAACGAACATCAACGGCGGTGGTGCTAGTAGCTACTTCCCGTTTCCGAACGATTCGCAACACCAACAACCAATGCCGCTCACCCCAGAACAGTACGAAAAAGAGTACAACCGTCGTCAAGCGCAAATGGAAAACGACGCTCGCGCGAACGAGAAAATCTTGGCGTTGGAACGAAAAGTGAACGAACTGATGCAAAAGCTCGACCAGCAGCAACAGCAGCACTCAAAAACTCCTCCTCCTCTCGAAACGAAATTCGAGAAAATCGCGACAACGATACCTTCCTCTTCTTTGCAACGCGAAGGAGGTACGAAAAAAGTCGCCTTTCGACACTCGCGCTCGGCGTCGCCGTCCGCCGCCTCGACGCCGACGCCGGCGACGATGAACAACGCCCCCGAGATTGAAGAAACGCACGAAGAAGAAACAGAGGAAATAACCGCAGACGAAAACCCGCGACGCGAAGACGTGCAGCCGGCGGCAGTCGAAGACGACGACGAGGAGGAGGACGAAGTGTCCGCCGTCCTTCGATTGAGAAGAGAAAAATGGTTAGCGCAGCAGCGACGGCAGTGAACAGTTACATTTGTTGAATCAAAACGACGTACTCTTACGTACTACTAGATAAAAAATGACGCATTCCAATTCTCCCCCAAAAAGAAAGAAGTGACTCCACGTTTGCGAAGGCGACATCGAACCTCTCGCGATCCCCGTCACCTGGCGGCTCCTCTGCACGCGATGCGCCGCGTCAGAGGTACCTTTTGTCTCGTCGTCTCTCGATGGCCGTCGTTAAACCGCGTAGATAGATACTAGATCGGGAAAAGGGATTTTCGGCGGCGCGATTCGTGCGAAAGCGATTCGTGCGGCGAAAAGAGAGAGAGGGAAAGAAATGCCGAACGCGTCATCGTCCGAGCGACGACGCGTCGAGAAGCTCGCGAAGGAAGGATTCTTACCGATTCGAGAGACGTTTTTGGTGGTTCCCGAGAAGACTTCTGCCACACAGGAGGAGGCTTTTACAACGCAAAGCGAAATTGGAACGCGAGACGACTTTGATGAGAAACCGTTAAAGAAAAGAGGAGGGATTTTACAAAGCAATAAAAACGGCTTACGACGAGGCGCAAAGTCGCAAAAGCAAAGGAAGAAAGAAAAATACGCGGCAATGAGGCAGGATTTATGCCCGTTCGTGGCGGTTGGGAAAGCCTGCCCGTACGAATCGACGTCGTGCGAACACGTGCACGACGTGGAGAAGTACGCGTCGGCGAGACGGGACGGATTTGGAGGGAGTCTCGCCGGGCGATGTTTTTTTGAGGCCAAGTGTCCGTACGAGAAGAAGATGAAAGACGTGAAGTGTCCGTTTGGGATTCGGTGTTACTTTTACGAACGACACGAAAACGATCGTTCGTCGTCGAAAGAGACGAAGACTTTGCTCGAGTGGAGACGGAGCGAGGGCAGCGAAGAGTTCAATACCATGGAGGACCGGTTGCAGAAAGAATTACGCGAATCGACGTATCGTTTGCCAAGGTCGACAAGATATTTAGAGAAAGTTCGGTGTGATTTATTGTGCGTGTCTAAAACGAAGAAGAGGAAGATTGCGGCTATGAACAGAGAGAAACGAAACGACGACGCGAACGAGAATGAGAACGAGGACGAAGAGAAAACGGAGAAGAACGCGATCAATTTCAACAAAAAGTTAGTCTTGGCACCATTAACAACGGTTGGACACGCGCCGTTTCGACGCTTGTGCGTGAAGTTTGGTGCAGATGTGACGATATCTGAGATGGCGATGGCATCGAACTTGTTAGCAGGCGATCGACGTGAGTGGGCACTTTTACGAAGACACGCGTGCGAATCGAGTAAGACTAATAAGTTCGGTGTCCAAATATGTGGTGGATATCCCGATTTGATCGGCAGATGCGTGGTACGTTTTATAGTAGCTTTTGCATTTTCTTTCGTCGTGCGTTTTGCGCGATACATCGATGTGCAACGACCGGGGTGATGATTAAATCTTGGGACTTCTTTGGCAGCCGCAGCCCTAGTAGGCGCAAAGGAGGAAGCGCCGGGGAGTGTTCGCATTCTCTGGTTATTTTACAGCTCGTGAGTTCCCAGTGCTATCTGACCGCTCGATGTACTATTTATTGTCGATGTTATTAGTTTCTCGCGTCTATGAAAATAGACTAACACTCTTCTTCTTTTCGCCTTTCAAAACAATAACAGGAACTGATTGAAAATGAAGTCCAATGCGACTTCATCGACATCAACATGGGATGTCCAATCGAAGGCGTCTGCGCAAAAGGAGCTGGATCAACTTTACTCACGCAACTTAAAACCGGTAAGATGGAGAAAATAATCGACGCAGCGAGCTCATCGTTGCGTAAGATCCCGTTGACGATCAAAATTCGAATGGGCTACCACGATCGCAAGCAACAGTGGAACGCGCACGATATCGTCAATCGGTGTTGCTCTGCGCCTTCTTCGACATCTCGAGATTCGCTCAACGCCGGTTGGCTCGGTAAAGTTGCCGCGGTGACGTTACACGGACGCACGCGTGCGCAGCGCTACTCGCGTTTGGCGGATTGGGAATACATCGATGAGTGCGGTAAAATAGCTAAAACTATTTCAAAAGGCGTCATCCCGCTCATCGGTAACGGCGACGTGTATACCTACGAAGATTACAACGCGCACATGGAATCTGGAAACATCGCCACGTGCATGATCGGTCGCGGTGCAATTATTAAACCGTGGCTGTTTCAAGAGATTAAAGAGCAAAGACACATCGACGTCTCTTCCTCCGAACGTTTAGAGTACTTTGCGGAGTTCTGTAACTACGGATTAGAACATTGGGGTTCCGATTCCATCGGCGTCGAAAAGACGAGAACATTTTTGTGCGAGTGGATGAGTTACACGCACAGATACGTCCCGGTTGGTCTTTTGGAAAATCCGAGCGTGCAGAAGATGCACCTACGTCCGCAACGTTATTTCGGTCGAGATGAGATGGAAACCTTGTTGGCATCGGATAAAGTCGAAGATTGGATTAAAGTCAGCGAGATGTTCTTGGGCAAACCGAAAGCGGATTGGACGTTCGTGCCGAAACACAAATCAAACTCGTACGTGGCCGTGAACAGTAATATCGCCACCTCCTGGGAAGAAGTCGAGGCGGAAGGATGAATGTAAAATAGCATCGCAAAAAGGAGCAAAAGGAGTAAAGGTACGTCTCTTCTCAATGTATTACTCTCACGCGCGCGCGCGCGAGAGAGAGAGAGCGCACACATATATATATATATATATTCTTAGTGACGAGACACTTTTTTTGGAATTACCGTCCGACGTTGAGAAATGTTTTGCCTTTTGGAACGGCGGCCCTTCACAAAAACGATGAGCGGAAAAAATGGCTTCCGAAAGAATGTATATATATATATATATCGATGTGGAATACGTGTCGTCACGCGCACATTTGCGCGTTCGTTTCTCTCTCTCTCTCTCGCGCGCTTTCTCGAAACGACGCGCGCGAGAGGCGTCGTTTCTCTCGTATCGCACATTATTTTCTCAGCAGGAGTACTCACAACACCACACCTATCTCATCACGCTTCTTCCTTTTCTCTCTGCCTTCTTTCTTAGAACGCACAGAGTCGTACAATAGAACAGAAAAACGATGTAGTACGATATTCATTACTACTGTACCGCAGAGACTACATACCATCGCTTCATACATATATCTTCATTGCAAATGCCCGACACTACTCATGTCGCGCGTCATCATCGTCGACGACGACGACGACGACCGGCCGACGCGGTATAATAGTTTCCTTCGACGCGTCGCTCGTGCCTCTTGGTGCTTCGTCTCCGTCGCGTCGTGTTCTTCTGAATCATCATCATCATCATCGAAGTCCTCCTCTTCAAAGAAGAAGAAGAAGAATCTTCCCGATGTTTCCCCGGCAGTTGCCAAACGCGCACTCGCCGAGCTCTCTCGCCGCCAGCAGATTCTCGACTACGAACCTTCCGCGGAAGAGAAAAGGACCGTGAACGAGTTTGTGAACGCGTCCATAGCGAGAGTTATCGTCGCGTGCGGTCTGACCGGCGCGTTCGGGTACTTTTCTTCGATGAGTAATAGTAGCGATGGCACAAATATGATGGGAGGAGGTTTTAAGAACAAGACGAATGCGTTTCGCGCGCGCGTCGTCGTCGGCGTCGCCACTGGCATCGTCGGCGGGCTGTTTGAATACCGAAGCGTGAACTTTTATAGAAATTTACTGGTGAAGGTACTGGACGCGCAAGAGGACGGGTCGCAGATGAGCGGCGAATTGGCGCAGATATTGAGGGAGACGGATCCGCTCGGCGCGTTGGTGCGCGACCAAGACGGGAAGAAGAACAGAGAGAGACTGAGCGGATTTCGGGTCGGGAGGGAGAGAATGACGGCGTCGGCGGCGGCCGTTTTTGCGGAACATCGGGAGACGAGAAGAGAAGGCGAAGAAAAAGAGGACGCGCCACACTCGAACACCACCACCACCGCCGCGAGAGACGAACGCCGCCGCCGCGAGAGACGAAGACCGAGCGGTCTCGGCGCTCCCTCTCCGTTCGTCTTCGCCGACGTCTTCGAAACGTCGTCGCGGTCGGACGACGACGACGTAAACGACGAGAATACTACCGAACGACACAAACGACGACAAAAGGCGGCGTTCCGAACGAAAGAGCTCGAACGGAGGAAGCGAATAAAAGAGATCGGCGCAGAACGGCGACGGCACGCCGGAGGCGGCGTCGCGTTCGACGACCTCGCGTAAAAAAGTAAAATATCATCATCAAAGAGGATTTTTTCTTCTTCTTCTTTGGGGATAATATGTGCTCACAATACTCACACACAGCTACCTAGTATATAGAGTAGTATACTATAGACTGTGTGTGTGTGCAGTCAACGATGTAATAAAGCTTAAACTACCTTTGTATATCTTCTCTCTCCAGACTTCTTCTCTCTCTCTCTAAAAACACCCACTTTTTTTTACCCACAAAATTTTGGATAAAAAAAAGCATCTCGAAATCGTCACTTGTCGAACACCCCCCGAAGGCCTCTTCTCTCTCTTGTCTGTGGTGTTGTTTTTTGGAGGAGGGTAAAAGAAGAAGAAGAAAAAAAAAATGTGTTGTTGTTCTTCTTCTTCTTCTGCGTTCGAGTCGTCGTCGTCGTCGTTTCGGCGGAGCAGCGCGTCCACCAAAAACGTTTTGAATAACGCGCGATCTCATCGACGACAATCAAAAATGATGATGATGATGGCGATGCATTCGTCAAAGTCGTCGGCGGCATCGAGTAGCGAAGACGGGAGAAGAAGAAGCGTCGAAGAAGTCGTCGTCTCCGAAGAGTACCGCGGAGAGATGATGATGTCCCTGGAGGCGTTGAAACCGTCGTCGTCGTCTTTATTGTCGGAGTGCTCAAGCAACAACACAAGAAGATGCGCGAAAAATGAATTCGTCCAGATATCCAAAGTGTCCAAGGCGCCCAACAAAGCCGCGTTGGAGGAAGACTTATCCAAACTCCAACTCTTCGGACGCAAATACTGGCCAGCGCTGGCAACTCTGGAGTTTTTAGCACTCATCGGAGCGAGTTTGAATGGCGTGCTCAGTCGCAAACGTAGGCTGGAAATCGAACGATTGAACGTTCAAATGAGAGCGATCATGCAACGCGCGGAAGACGAGCGTTTCGAGGCGAAGAAGACCGACGGCGGCTCGACGAGCCAAGCTATGGGGTTGATCGGAAAGGCGAAATCGACGTACGCGAGTGGGGAGTACGACGCGGCCATAGCTTTATTTCAAGATGCCCTCGATGCCGTGAAAACCGCCTCCGCGAGCGGCGACGACGACGTTTCAGAAGATTCGCTCTCCGCGCGGAAAGGTTTGGCGATGGCGTACCAAGCGTCGGGTGATTTAACCCAAGCCGCGGCTCAGCTCGAGCGCGCTTTACTCATCGCCAAAGATTCCACCGTCTTTGGTATGCTCGGAGACGTGTACACGGACATGGGCGAATTAGCCAAAGCCGGGGATATGTACGACAAGTGTTTGGACGCGATGGAATAATAGAATACCACGTACGTAGTTATTATTATTAAAACATCCCACATATACTATACCTTACTCCACTCCAAAAGGAATACTAAAAAGTCCTCCTCCACTGTTGTTTTAGACCCCAAAAATGCGATGATGTGCGACTTCTAAAACAACAGTTTTATAACTCCTCCTCCTAAGCGTTCATCCGAAAGATACGATGGACTTCAACAAAAAGAGAATTTTGACATCCAACACAATCCATCTCTCTTTTTGTCTTTTTTTTTGTCTTTTTCGCTAAAATGATACCCTAAATAAAAACACAAGGACTACTATGGTCGTGTTTTCACGGGTCTAATTTATAAAATATCTCTCGAAAAATCTTTCCTTTTTTTTATATGGTCCTCTTTTTGGCCACACATAATATCTACTATCAGAGACCTTTGGAAGGCACTCACTCGTCTCTATTTATATACTACTTCTTTAGACGGTACGACACACAACACACACCACCGCGCGCTGTTGAGTATATATACATATACTGTGTAGTCTCTCCTCTTTTCTTACTCCTACTCTCTCTCGAAAACACACATATACTACTACTACTACTACTCCTTGGGAGAAAAGCGAGAAGAAGAGAGACGCGAAAAGACGAATCTCGTTTTCTGTAGATATATATATTCCCGTTGGGTGTCGTGTGTGTAATCCAATCGAGAGATTCCAACGACGACGACCCCCCGCAGAGGAAGAGCCAAAAAGCAGAGCGCTTTGCGGTGTGAGAGGAAGAAGAAGAAGGAAGAGCGCGCTCAAAACGACCAAAGGAGTACGAGATGATGCGGTGTTGTTCGACGATGCCCTTCGTCGCGGCGACGATGCACCCGAACACCCAAAGACGCAACAACGTCGCGATGATGATGATGCGAGGGGAAACGACTATGCGGCGTCTCGAGGAAGAAGAAGGCTTTGGGTGGTGTCTCGCGGCGCAACAAAAGCCACAACAACTCCTCCAGCAGCGAAGGCGAAGGACGAAAGCAATGACGACGCGCGTCGCGGCGCGACGCCGAGGAGGAGGCTTCGAGGACGACGACCACCACCACCACCACTCGGAGTCTTCCCCGGAAAGGAGGAAGAAGGAAAACGCGGCGAAAAAGAAGAAGAACGAGATGTCGTCGCCGATTGCGGATGCGGATGCAGATCCGCGGTTAGATCATCCGGAAATGGACGCGCCGAGGAGAGAGAGCGGCGCGTCGTCGTCGTCGTCGTCGTCGTCGTCGTCGTTCGCGAGGGACCAGTCAAAGGCGCCGAACGATAATCAACAACACACGAAGAAGAAGAAGAAGAAGAAGACGCCGACGACGAAGAAGAAAAATCCCAACGCGACCGCGACGAGAACCGCGACGACGAAAGAGAACGTGAAGATCAGTAACGCCTCCGCGACGAAAAATGGTAAGAAGACCACCACCGCCGCCACAAACGCAAACGCGAACGTTACCACGAAAGAAGAGGAAGAGGCTCTCCCGAAGAAAGAAGAAGAAGAAGTGGAAGACGAAGATCAGGCGCCGAAACACGAAACTACGGTGCTTTCCAAAGAGCAATTCCAAATGCAAAAAAAACGATTGGAGCTTTTAATCGAAGAGAAAGAATGGGCAGTAGAAGAAGCCAGAGATACCTCGGCGAGATCTTCGGTAAAGTTACAACGCGTGTTGGATTACGTCAACGCCGTGGAAGCGTATAAAGAATTGTGCTCGTCGAGAGTACCGGATACTGTTTCCGATTTTCTTGGGAATTACGTGAACGTTTTGTGCTTACCGAAACACGCGAAAGGCTACGACGAGGCGCTTTCGTTTCTCGGCATCGACTTTGAAGATTTGGACGAAGACGACTTGGAAATCACGCACGAAGATTTTATGAGAGAGACGGAACATTACATGCGCATCGAACAGAGGTACGATTCGGAACGGAAATCCGCGAAAGGAAGCATCGAAGACCAGGACGAATACTACGACGACGACGACGACGACGAGTACTACGACGACGACGACGAATTGTTGGATGCTTTGTTAGGAGGCGACGCGAATTACATCGCCGAAATGAAACTCCCTCTCGAACTCCACCTCGCGCAAGACATCGATGGGAACTGGCGATGGCTAGAAGATGATCTCGGGAGAGTTTTGAGAAGGAAACCCGAGGGCGATTTCATCTTTCGTCTCATGTCTTTTGAAGATTTAATGAACGAAGGTTTGAACGTCAATTGCCTGCGAGAGGAAGTTGATCCGAACGAACTGATTGATTTCTCAAAATGTCGATCGTTCGAAGATGCGAGACGAGCGATGAAAGAAGCCACCGATGCTTTGCGAAACATGGAAGCGGACGGGTGGGTAGTTGAAAAGAGCTTCTCGGCCACGGCGACGAGTTGGGGCGCTTCTTCCTCCGGAGATTCCACCGATTCTGTCTTCGACATCAAAGAAGAAGGCAGCGGACGACACTTGTGCATGACGAAAGAGTTGAGACCGTTGAGAACGATGTCGCACGTGGACGGATTACACCCGGAAGAAGACGAGAAGAGCAAACGAGAGGTAATTCGCCGCGAAGAAGCTGCCGGGGCCATGGCGAAGGATGCTTTTGATAGCTTTGACGATAACGAATAATACTTTTAAGAATCTGAGCGTGTTGTGCCATTCGTGTGTAATATATTGAACACTACGACGTAAATCTAAAAATATCTAACACCTAACTCTAAACTTGAGCAAAAAGTACGCGATAGCTAAATATGCGCACGCTAACGAAGCCAAAGCGAACACGTGAGCTCGCATTTCACTTCGCGTAGACCCGAATGAGAAGAAATCCAAGACTTCTTTTCCGGAAACCGGAACGCGTACGTCGGCGCCGGACGAAGAAGAGGAAGAAGATTTCTTGGATGGATCACTTTCGACCAGTTTCGGCGTGAAATAAAACGTCCCCGCGTCTAAAAACTCACCTATCATCATGGATTGAAACCCGTGATTGACGAACGATAACCGCGTCAATAATTTAACCAAGATGTGACGATCGCCGCTAGAGTCCGCCGCTTTTGCTCGCGGCTGTTCTTCGTTGAGTAAAAATCCACCGCACACAACGTTCACGAGCAACAAGAGCATACCGACGACGTTTGCGGACGCATTCGATGGCGTTGCGATGGATACACAAGTACACAACGCCGAAGCCGCGATGTTTGTCAACACGCACACGAACGTAAAGTTTACAAAAGATAAAAAGTTCAAGTGTAAACCGACGCAGAAATACGTGGCGAGAGAGAAAAACAAAGGCGGAATGGCCCGAACGACAATCACATCGAACGCGACTTGACTGACGAAATAACCGTCCACACCGTACGCGCCGGTGAGAATTTCTCTCCTAGACAATAAATCGTCCTCTCTCCACACCGGGAGGGAGGAGAGTGACATGAGCGTGAGAAATAAGAGAATGAAGAAACAACACCCCATTCGATTCTGCACGCCGCCAGTGTCTCGACCACACTGGAAGAATATCGCGCCTAGTGCAATGGCAGAAAAGAGCGTCGCAATAAAATGCGTGGTAATCAAAAACGGGTGACGAGTGGCATTTTTGCACAGACGCGCAAGGAGTTGCTGAATTTGAACCTTCATCGGTGCGGAACGTTTCTTCGCCAAGGAACGAGTACTTTTACCACGAACTTTTCTTCTGTTTCCTTGTTCTTCGTCGTCGTCGTCGTCGTCGCAATTTTCCTCGGTTTCATCCGACGACGCTTCAATGACGAGCATTTCAATCGTTCTTTCGTTGAGCATGAAGATGTCTGAAACCGCAAAGTCTCTGCACGCGCGCGATGTCTTTTCTCTGGACGATTTAATAACAACATCCAATATAAAGTCCGCCACGTGTACGTCTCGCGGTCGAGGCGGTACGTACGCCAAAGATTCAAAGAAACCTTTCGCCGAAATCGAAGGACCGCTGTATACCACAGATCCAACGCTAGAAAGAATCAAAATGCGGTCCAACAAACGGAAAATATCTGGACGAGGCTGGTGAATAGACAATAAAACAGTCACGCCGTGTCGAGAGCCGAGTTTGGACAAAATATCAACAACCTTCGCCGCATTCGTCGAGTCCAAGCCAGTCGTAGGCTCATCCAAAAACATTATGCCTGGAGACATGAGAAGCTCAGTCGCGATTGAGACGCGACGCTTCTCGCCGCCAGATAGACCGCGAGAAAACTGGTCCCCAATCAAAGAGTCTGCAAGTTTCTCGATGCCTAAATCGCGCATGGTTTGGCCAACGCGACGACGGAGAGCGTTCGTAGACGTGCCACTCGGCATTCGAAGCGTCGCGTGGAATAACAAGTGTTCCCAAACTGTGCTTGTGCCAGGTAAAACGTCGTCTTGGGTCACATATCCACTCATCTCTCGTCTCGCGGTACTCGTTGTCTCCACGCCGTTGATTCGGATGTCCCCTCCGATAGTGAAGTTCTTCCGATGCTCCGCTCTTCTCCCGGCCAAAATATCCAACAACGTGGATTTCCCTGCACCTGATGGTCCTAAGATCGCAAAGGCATTTGTCTCTTTATCTTCAAAAGCGTCACCTCGCATCGACGGTGAAAAGCCTAAACGTCCACCGCCGGCGATGCCGGTTATCCCTCGAAGAATAACTTTACGACTCTGCTTCCCTCGCGTCCATACTTTAATTTCGCAAGTGACGCGACTGAAGGAAAACGCCGGCGATGGCTTTGATTCGTCGTCACTATTTGACGATGGTGTTGATGATGTGATTACATCCATGTCGTTATCAATCGAGAGGAGATGCTCGCTCAAATCTTCTTCTTTTCCTTCTTCGCGCGGTTCCTCGAATTCAGAGGTTCGTAGCGCAGCCGCAGACATGTTTTCATCTACCGAAACGAACGAATCCGTTCGCGCGTGACGCATTTGATTTCCTGCATCGACAAATATAGACGAAGATACGGAATCTGGTGCTCCGTCGTTTTCGTCTTGTTGCCACTCATTCATGGCGGCATCGAGCAACGCGGTGCGCTCGCTACCTCCCGGAGATAAACTTTCAATCACTCGCCTCGCCAGCAAATCGCCATTTGTACCATCCGAATCTCCAGCAGGTGATGCTAACGGAGAAAGTGACGATGAGGCGATTATTCCAAAACACGTTCTCAACCGCGAGAGAAAGGAAGGATTTTTGTTGTTGTTGTTGTTGTTCTTCCTACCGCCGTCACCTCTGCCTCTCGCAAAATCTGAACGCTTCAAGACGAAGAAACTCACGGATGCGAACAAAATTACCTCGCCACACAACCATACGACATCGTTTACGACTAGGCTAGGATGAAATCCAAAAGTAAATAGCACCTTCTCGCCTGGTACGGGAACTTCATTCGGAAGCTTTGTCGAATTTGTGGCGTCGTCGTTACTCCAGGATTCCGTCAGTGTGAACGTCTTTGGATTTGAAGCAAACTCGTTAACCACGAGCGCTTCAAAGCCATGAGATATAAAACTCACTGAAGCGAGCCATCGAAAAGAATCCGGAATTTCGTCTTTGTTCAGTAAAAAACCACCAAATAAGATGGAGGTTAAAAAACATAGACTTGCAACGGCGTTGGCGTCCGCGACTCGTCGACTACAAACGCCGATTGCCATGCAAAGACACGTCGCAACGATATTCGTCAAGATGAGCACGACGACAAAGGCGAGTAAATTCAGCTCGCCGCCTTCGTTCAAACCAATCATTCCGTAGGTGATGAAACCAAACAAGAACGGTGGAACGACACGCATTGGCAAAATATCAAACAAGACGGTTGAGAAAAAATATGCGTTTGTTCCATACACTCGATTTGCGCGTTCTCGAATAAAGAGAAGGCGATCTTCTTTCCAAACTGGAAGTGAAGAGAGCGACATGAGCGTAAGAAAGATGAGAATGAAGAACAACGCGCCCATCCTGTTTTGAATACCGCCTTGATTCAACGCAGCGTTTCTGAAAATCAAGCCAACGCCAAGTGCGGCAAGAAAAGTCGCCATCACGTGCACGTAAATAAGGAACGGATGACGATACATGCGCCTGACGTATCGACCACATAACCAACGACACTGCTTCGAAAATGGAGCCGCGTATTTGTTCCTCGTGTTGACAATTTCTGCTTCATTTGAGACTTCTTGACCAAATTCAGCCATGAGCGCGCGCTGACGCTCTTCGTTTTCACACGCTATCTCCGATTTTAGAAAATCGACGGAGATTTTCGCGACTATCTTTTCCGGCAAATTGATAACAACATCCAATATAAAGTCCGCCACGTGTACGTCTCGCGGTCGAGGCGGTACGTACGCCAAAGATTCAAAGAAACCTTTCGCCGAAATCGAAGGACCGCTGTATACCACAGATCCAACGCTAGAAAGAATCAAAATGCGGTCCAACAAACGGAAAATATCTGGACGAGGCTGGTGAATAGACAATAAAACAGTCACGCCGTGTCGAGAGCCGAGTTTGGACAAAATATCAACAACCTTCGCCGCATTCGTCGAGTCCAAGCCAGTCGTAGGCTCATCCAAAAACATTATGCCTGGAGACATGAGAAGCTCAGTCGCGATTGAGACGCGACGCTTCTCGCCGCCAGATAGACCGCGAGAAAACTGGTCCCCAATCAAAGAGTCTGCAAGTTTCTCGATGCCTAAATCGCGCATGGTTTGGCCAACGCGACGACGGAGAGCGTTCGTAGACGTGCCACTCGGCATTCGAAGCGTCGCGTGGAATAACAAGTGTTCCCAAACTGTGCTTGTGCCAGGTAAAACGTCGTCTTGGGTCACGCACGCGCTCGCAGCACGCAAACCAAGACTTGAGGCAACTTGTCCGTCCAGATATATTGCGCCTCGAACGCTTCTATCTGGTGGCGTGCGTCCCGCGAGTGTGTCAATCAGTGTCGATTTACCCGCACCGCTCGGTCCCAAAACAGCAAACACACTTCCCGGACCAGCCATGCCAGAAACGTCCCCTAAAATGCGTTTCGTGCTTTTTTTCCCATTACTTTTAACACACGCGTCGACGAAAATATGACGCCACGAAAGTACCATCATATTTTTCGACGCTCTTTTCGGTATTTGCGCAGATAACGACGACGTTCTTCTACTCCGCTTCCTCCTCGCGAGATTCTTCTTCGTCGCCTTTTTTTTCTCGCGGTTTTCTTTTTCAAAACTTTCGTTGTCATCTTCATCATCATCATCATCATCGCTGCTCGATGATGACGATTCGTTATTTACAGAGCTATGCTCATCGCCTGAATACGCCGCGAAGTCATTCAACAGCGCTTCTGTATTCAAATCTTCATCTTGGACGATGACGTCCGATTCTTCCTCATCTTCTTCGTTATATCTCTGCTTCCGCTCACACAAAACGTACACCATCATCCCAATTATTAATGAGAACACAAACAAGAACATAAACGCCCGCGTCAACGCGTCGCCCGTCCAATATACCGGCACTGTTTCCTCCAACGAACACCAACTTTCTTTCGCCATCGTTTGCTCTTCGTACACGCAATTGCCCACCCTACAAGTAATTGCGAGCGTTGGAATCACTCCTGGTTGCGTCCAATAACACACGTTACCTCCATCTCTCGTTTTTGTCGCGTTTATATCGCACCAAAATTGCATCCCGCGATCACTCACCGGTGTCACGAGTGGGTTACATGGATGTTGCCAAAAGAGCGTATCGCTCGAGTTGTCCGTTTCGTTAGTCCCACACTTCATGGCAGTTCTACCGGGACACTTCTCCACATCGGACGGAGGACATGCCGTTTTTCCGGACGTACAATCGTACATCACGCACGTGTGATCGCTCGGATACGGCGCTCTGCAATTCTCTACGCTGTAAGTGCACTTTGTAAAATTCGCGTCCCACACAGCCGCAGAGGCGTATTTGTATTTCCATTCCGGATAATCGCCATTATCTTGCGTAGGCATACCACCGTAAGCGCGCACATTGATCTCCACTTCTCTTTTGTTGTCGTCGTTACTAACGCTACTTCTAATGCTACTGCTCAGTTCTATCTTCCCGGATTCTTTTAGAGACGACACCTCTACTAGCTCCTTCTGCGAAGCACCTGCGACTACGTGAAACAAAAACGACTGATCTTTCTGAAACTTACAATACGGATCCGTTTTCGCATCTCCTCCGCATTGACAAGAAAAAACCTTCCCAGCTTCAAAACTCGCCTCGGGCACCAACCGATTTTGATACGCGTCCAAATTTTTCGTCCTCCTCGGTATCGACAACTCCTCTACAGTCGGTAAAAAACAATCCTTCGTGCATCCAACTGGGTGTCGTTTTATCCCGCGTATGACGATAGACGGACACGAATTGGACGCGTCGCACACCGAACAGTCCACGCCGGACCATCCGAGTGGACACGTGTCCCCTGTATTCGTCCCGTTGTCGTCCGCGCCGACGCCGCCGCGCGCCCGAGTCTCTTCTCCTCCTCCAAGACCAAAACCAAGACCAATTCTGTTACTCGAGTGTGCTTCGGCGATACAATGCGCGCAATTCTCCGGATGCGAGCTGTTTATGCTGTACAACGTCGTCCCAAACTTGCACGGTGGATCGTGGTCTCGCACGGCGTTGAAGCATTGTTTTTTTATGTCGTCTTCTTTCGAGCGCACCACCGAGTCGTCGTCCTCGTCGTCCTCGTCGTCAAAGTCGCGCGCAATCGCCTTTCCCATCATCCCGTCGGTCTTGTCTCCCCGCGAATACTCCCCCGCATTCTTATTAAGAAAAATGAGCTCTCTCTCCCTCTCTCTCTTTTCCTCTTTTTTTTTTCTCCTTTTTTTATATGTTTAGGGTGTTAAACCCTATGTATGCTTTTTTTTTTCTAGGTTTAGCTGGACTCCTCTCTCGCGTTTAAAAACCACCAGAAGAGAAAAAGAGAGAGATCACGCCAAGAACGCGCGCGGGGTCGAACGAAAAGCGCGTATACCGTCGAAAGGACACCGTTCGTTTTACCTCTCCGGGAGTAGCGCTGGTAGTACCAGCGCGACGACGAGCACCACGACCGCGACGATGTACTCACCGGCGACCAGAATGGAATGCGACGCGCGTCATCACAAAGGAAGACGAAGACGAAGACGAAGAAGAGGAGGACGAGGAGGAGGACGATTATTTGCCCCTGTGCTTTTGTCCGCCTCCTCCTTCCCGAGGAGAGTTCTGATGATGATGATGATCGCGGGCCTCTTTGTGTTCTTTTGGGGAAGGGACGGCGGCAACGACGGCGGCAACGGCGGTTCTTTCTCGCTTTTACGCGCGAACGCGATGAAGTTTATGACCACGTATCATAACGAAACCATTATGGTGGCACGAAACGCGCGAGAAATTCACGCGAATGCGGAGGAGGAAACGATCGTCTCGGGAGATACGCACTCGCACAACGAAGAGCAGAGGGGCGAGGTAAAAGGAACCGCGGAGGTTCGAGAAGGTGGGCGGATAATTGTGAATGGAGAGGACTTGGAGGAGGAGATTGACGTCATTTCGGACGAGATGGCGTCTTTGAGAGCGTTGGCGGCGGACTTGAAGGTGACGTTGACGCCGCCGCCGGCGCCGCCGGCGCCACCGCCAAACTCGCCAACGGGTACTCTAAGTCCACCGCCGACGGCGCAAGTGCCATTTCCGCCACCACCAACGTCGGTATTGCTCACTCCACATCCGCCACCGGGGGTGCCCGTTGCGTCGGTCAATGCACTCACGGATGCGACGCTCAAAGCCGCAATTTCGGCGTGCTTGAGCGAAATCAACTGCCGCGCTGAAAGCTGTACCGGTGAGTGCGCGAATTACGGAAGTTCTTCGGGATACGGAACGATGCCGAATTGGGATACGAGTCAGATTACAGATATGAGTGCATACCCTCTGTTTGGTAATAGCTATCAACAGTACTTCAATGCGGACATTTCGAACTGGGACGTTTCGCAGGTGACGAAAATGTACCGGATGTTTGAAAACGCTAAAGCATTCAATCAAAATATCGGTGGATGGGACGTGTCGGCAGTGACGGACATGGAACGCATGTTTCGCACGGCGAAAGTGTTTGACCAAGAAATTGGTCGATGGGACGTTTCTCAGGTGACAAATATGCGATACATGTTCCAGGATGCCAGCAAATTTTCCGGGAGTATTACTCGATGGAACGATACAAAAGCGAATAATCGGTATCGCATATTCTACCAAGCAACGGCTTTTAGGGATAAGTTTGCCTGTGAGAATCAGAACGATGGTCCCGTGCGCTCGTGCGAGTGTAAATCTGAGTTGTACTGTCTCACAGATGCGACGTACCATGACGCTGTTCGCAATTGTTTAGCCGAAGATCCAGTCGCCGGGTTGTGCGATATTTTTGGATCGAAGACTATGAGATTTGGAGTCATGCCTAGATGGAACACGCGATGGGTGACGAACATGAACGGTGAAAATGAAACCACGTCAACTTTGATTGGTTTTGCCGGAAGGACGGAATTCAACGGAGACCTGTCGAATTGGGACACGTCGCACGTCACGAGCATGCGCAAAATGTTCTTCAAAGCTTCCACTTTTGATGGAGATTTGAGCGCATGGAACACATCTCAAGTTACGACGACGCAGCGTATGTTTGAATACGCTTCTCGATTCAACGGTGAGATTGGTAACTGGGATGTTAAGAACTTGAGATCGATGGGAGGGATGTTCTCTCGAGCGTATTCGTTTAATCGAGACGTGAGCGCGTGGGATATCTCCAACGTGCTCGATATGGCATTTTTATTTCGCGATGCGATATCTTTCAATCGAGATGAAATCGTTTCAAAATGGACGGGAGATGCTACCAATGTCGAACAAACTGGGATGTTCTCAGGAGCGACGGCGTTTCTATTAAAGCTCGGCTCGATTTGCGGAGAAAATGGTCCTTTGAAGGCGTGCACGCAAGTTCCAATTGAAAACACGTGCGACGAGACAGTTTCCGGAACAGGGGGCATCAATTACGTCGGATGTCAAACGAGGACGAAGTACGGGTACACGTGCATGAATTGGAGCTTGGAAGATCCACACACGCACACGCACACTTCTGTTGGCAATCACAATTTTTGCAGGAATCCAGATGAACATTCGAACATTTGGTGCTACACGACGGATCCTTCGAAACGATGGGACGATTGCGAAGCGCTTCCACCAGATAATTATGCTACTTTCATGGACGCGATTCAAAAGTGTCTACAAGAATCTCCGGGCGACGGTCGTTGCGACTCATACGGCCATACGACGAAATACGGAACGATGCGTATCTGGGACACGAGCAAAGTGACCAAGATGCTCAACGCTTTTGAAGCACATCCGACGTTTAACGGCGATATTCGTTTATGGGACACTTCGCAAGTTACAAACATGGAAGGAATGTTCCGCAATAATATTGCCTTTGACCAAGACATTAGCGCGTGGAACACCGAAAGCGTTGAGAACATGAAATCTATGTTTGAATCCGCGTCTGCGTTTAATCAGAGCATTAGCGATTGGAACAC
>VIAT01000042.1:0-24622 GCA_009618095.1 Bathycoccus sp. SAG2 | reverse complement strand
AAGAAGAAGAAGAAGAAGAAGAAGAAGAAGAAGAAGAAGAAGAAGAAGAAGAAGACAACAACAACTTAATTGAGAAAAGCAGCATAAATATATGCGACCAAATACGACGACGACGACGACGACAACAACAACAACACTCGCATTCGCGCGCCGGCTCACCGCGTGGTGTTGTAGACGACGACGACGAGGAGGAGGAGGAGGAGGAGGAGGAGGAGGACGGAAGATGTCCGACAAAGCGACGCCGGCGCGAGCTTTGACTTTTGGAGATTCGGAGCGCACGAATACGAATGAGAGACTCACGCAATACATCGTTCTCCGAAGAGATTTATGGAGAGAAAAATCGTGGCCGCTCGGTTCCATCTGCGCGCAAGTCGCGCACGCCTCCGTTGCCGCTTTAGAAACGTTCAAAGACCACGAAGATACGAAAACGTACGTGTCGGCGAAGCGATTACAGTCGATGACGAAAGTGGTTTTAGAGGTGAAAGGAGAGCCACAGTTGTTGACGTTGAGCAAAAAGTTAACCGAAAATAAAATAGAACATTACGCGTGGCGAGAACAACCGGAAGATTACGTGACGTGTTTAGCGCTCAGACCGTACAGGAAAGAAGAGGTGAAAGGGTTATTGAAGAAGTGCAATTTAGCGAGCGACGTGAGACAGGCGGAGGAGGAGGATATAAGTGTACATTAAGAAACGTAAGAGACGGCATGACGTCGCTTTTGTTTTTTTCAATTTCTTTGCATCGAGCGCTCCTTCTGGAGCACCATTTTCTTCATCTCTCGTCATTAAAACTAAACGTTCACCATAAACTGGAAAAGGACGTGTACATCGCCGATTTCGAATTGTCTTTGCGTTCGGCGGCGTACGCTTCGACCGCGTTCATTTTCGCCCCGCTGCCAAAGTTGAACGTACGTTGCGTTTGTAACGCAGCCTTGTTCACTATTCTCGTAGTAATTCTCCGAAACCGTCCGGGATACCACTCGCCAGCATCTCTTAAGTTTGCAATAGCCACGTCTTGCCAGTGTTCGACCATGCTCATTTGCAATCCGCACGTGGACAACATGCCCCGCAACAAAAATACGCCTCGAATGGCAAAAAAGCCTTCGCGAGTGTTTTGCGTAATTTTATTCCTCGTGAACGGGGAATTTTCTAAATCCATTATGTTCATTTCGGCTAAAGTAGACGGTCTCGTGTCAAAGTACGCGTACGTTAACGCGACTAACGCTTCGTTAGTTGGTTTCTCCACGAGTACGGTACCGTGGTCGCGAACTTCCGCGGCGATGCCGTTGTAGTCTTCTGTGGACATTTTCAACGCCAATCGACACATGTGCAAGCGCTCTTTATCGGAGACTCTTTTCGTTTGTCCCCAATCGAGAATGCATAACTTCCCATCGCCTCTCAAAATGAAATTCCCTGGGTGCGGATCGGAATGGAAATGACCGCACGTGAGCATCATCTCCCCCCATGCTCGGAAAATTGAAAAGAAGACGCCGTCCCAGCCGTCGCCGCCGTAATACGAGTGCGTTCGAGAAACTTGTTGCGGACAACGCGGACGTTTTCCGTTTTGACGAGCCCGATTGAAAATCGTCAGCAATTTCGCGCCTCGAACGCGTCGCATGACTAAAACTTTCTTCGTAGACGCGACGACGCGAGGCGCACACACTTTGTCGCAAATCTCCGGCGTTTGCTCGAACAGTTTCCCGAAATAATCAATCTTCTCGTGTTCAATTTTAAAATCGAACTCTTCGTCAATGACGTCTAAATATGCACGGAAGATCGTCGGTAAATCCATGCCGTTGTCCAAGTGTAACTTCTTCATCATTCGCGCGGTTCGTAAAAGCGATTTTAAATCGGAAATGACATTCTTGTAATTCGCCGTTTGTACTTTCACCGCGACTTCTCTCCCGTCTAATAAGCGTCCAAAATGTACTTGAGCGATCGATGCCGTCGCACACGCATTTCTTGAAAGTTCAGAGAAGTGACTGCCTAACGGCCCTTCCAATTCCGTTTCTAGAATTTTCCGGACGACATAAAACGGCGTCGGCGGATTATCGTCCATCGTTTTCGAAAACTTCTCCACGTACGGCCTGGGCATCATCTGAGAAGCCGTGCCGGCGATTTGACCAACTTTTCTATAAAAGCCTCCAAAATCGGCGATGATTTCTGCCACTTGCTCCGCGCCCCACTCATGTTGTTGGTCCCAACTCAAAGCGCGTTTTCCCGGTTTGTCAGCGTAGAGAAGCTTGTGCTTGTGCTTGAGCAAAATGTACGACGTCATCACCGGCGCGACGCGTAAGGAGTACTCAATCGAACGCTTCTTCCTCGGGGCGACGAGTTTAAGAATCAATCGCACGGCTAAAACCTGCGCGTGAGTCACGACGAGATCTACGCACATTGGTTTCAAAGATTTGTGCGCGTTAGCGACGACTTGTGATATCAATTTCAAGTTCGGCACGAATGGAATCCCTCCTTCACTTTTTATCACGCCACTGCTGCTACTATAATTTATGCTACCAACGCGCTTGTCTGCTCTTTTCTTCATCATTCGTCGCTTCCTACTTTTCAAAGAAGAAGGAGACATCCTTTTCTTAATCTTCTTCCCGGCTCCGGTAAGCGCTTGTTGGATATCCTCCGCGTCTCTCATTTTCACCATCGCCAAAGCAAACACCATCAATCGTGCGCCTTCGTACGCGTGTCTTCCCATCCAACACCTCGCGAACGCGCACATAATGGCGTGCACGGACATCTTCCCGCACCGCCTGAAGAAAACGAATATCATCTTCGCTGGCGACAAACGTAAAAATTTGCCCGTCTCTTTCGCGACGCGATCGATCGATTGTACCAGGAAAGAGAGAATCTGTTCTCCTTCTTTCCCTCGGTATAACGCCATGGCTTTTTTCAGTTTTTCTCGTCGAAATCGACTGAACGCGAGGATGCGTTTGTGCGGCGAATGCAGGCGTCTACGTTTTTTGGCGTTCGCACCCGTCAGCGAAACCGATGATGTCGATGCCGATGCCTCGGAGACATCATCATCATCATCATCATCCGCACCAGACGTCGCGCTCGTCCCGGCAGAAACGCTCGTCGTCGTCCCGGGAGAATTCAACAACACCGGAACAAAGCCATCATCGTCTCCTTCTCCTCCGGGATTCGCGGGAAGAGGAGGTGGAGGTGGAGGGAGTGCAGTCGTCGTCGACGCGTCGCTCACGTCAAAGCAAAGAGACGCAAAGTGCATCGGGCTTCTCCTCGTCGTCGCGCTTCGGGAGAAGAAGGACTTTCCTTCCGTTTGGAACGACGACGTAAACGACGACGACGTAAACGACGACGACCGTTTTTCCACGCGGTGGTGGTGGTGGTGGTGGTCGACGACGTCGTCGTCGTCGCTCTTCGTCGTCGTCTTCGTCTTCTTCTTCTTCATACTCGGTGGGTGGTCTTGCTCTCCTTCGTCCTTGCGCGACGACCTGTTTAAAGGAAATCAATCTCAAACGCACAACACAACACGCGAGGAGTGTTTTTTTTTACTTTTTAAATGCCGTTTTTTTCTCAATTCTCTCCTTTTTTTTTTTGGTCGTCGTCTACTGTGTATTATGGGGTTTAATGAATATGCACAAAGGGAAGAGAAGACAATAATAAAAAAGAGGGGAAAAGTCAACAGAAGAAGAAACTGTTTGTTTGTTTGTTTGTTTGTTTGTTTGTTTGTTTGTTTGAGACAGAGAGAGCTTTGTTTTGTCGTCGGTCGCAACGGACGGAGAGAGAGAGTGTCTCTTTGGAGGAGGAGGAGAAGAAGAAGTACTAAAAACAAACGTCGTCGTCGTCGTCGTTATCACCGCGATGGGTGTCGACGTGAGAGAGAGGGAGAGAGAAGAAACGGGGACATTTGATTTTTTCCAAAAGCGTTGTGGGAAGAAGGACCGGGTGTTTTAGGGGAAATGCGGAGAAGAGGAGAACTGGCGACGTTCGCGTTGTCGTCGTCGTCTGAACGAGAAGAAGAAGAAGACGAGGACGACGAAGAAGAAAAGCGGCGGCAACGACAGCATCAATTCCTCTACGAAGAAGAAGTAGAAGAAGAAGAAGTAGAAGAAGAAGAAGAAGAAGTAAAACTTCGCGACGAGACGAATGCAGATTACGGCCTCGTCCAAGCGAAAGGAAAATTGTTTACTTACGAAGAAGAACAAGAGGGTACGAACGAGCTCGCTCCTTTATCGGACTTTGAGGAGCTCGAATACGACGATAGCGAGTTTGACGAGGATGGTAGTGACGATGGAGGACGTGGTAGTGATGACGATGATATCGACGACGTAGAACGAGCATTCAACAGAAACGCGCTCGTGTGGCTACGTTCTGATGTGATTGACGATAGTAACAGAAGATCAACAAAGGCAAATAACATCTCCGCTGAAGAAAATGAATTACTGGCGTGGGATGAGGTGCGCGGGCACGAGAACAGATTTTCGCTTTTGGCGTCATTATCGACGACACCTTCTCTGGATTTCGATGTTCTGTATGAACGCGCGTTTAACATTAACCGAAGAGGCGTGAAAGATCTCGATTACAACTATGCCAATGGAAATAATAATTGCATTTGTGCAGACGAGTCGAATTTAGTGACGATGTGCCTCAACGCAGTCATGGGAGACTCGTCTTCGAGAAAGTTGCTAAGGGCACTTTCGTCATCTCGCGGTCTGGACGACGATGGAGTCCTTTCCGTACGATTTCGTGGAGCAAGCATTGGAGCGACGAGAAACACGATGTCACAGTTCTACGAAACTGCTCGTGAGCGAAACCGCCTTCGAGCGTTTGCTACAAAACATATAACTCATGAGACCAGGGATTCAACTGCGAAGGCATTTCAAAAGTGCGTTTTGAAAATAATCCAGGCCATGGATGCGTCTTTAAGCACGTTCGCGGACGCATGCATTCAACGCAGAGTTGATGAGGAAGAAGGCGAAGACGAACCAGGAAACGAAAGAGAAACAAACCGAAAGGACGAGACTACGCTTCTCGAGTTTGCATTTCACACGCGGGATATTCGGAAACAGATTGCCTCATTGGCGGATTTGGTTAACAAGGTACAGAAGCGATGGCGCGCGATGATGCGCAAGTCTCCAACTCTTTTATCGTCGTCCTTGTCGCCTCAACGGTGTCGAAGGAGTCGTAAAACTGCCTTCTTAGGCAGTGTAGCTCTAGATGTTCTCTCACGAGAGATTCAAGATTTGCACTACAACGACTACTTGGACATCGAACTCGAGCAAAGAAGCGTGCTGAAGCTGTTTGAAATTTTATTCGTCTCGATGGTAAAACCTGCGTTGGTTGAAGGGATCGTCAACGCGTGCTTTTCATCAAACGATTCTTCTTCTTGTTGTTCGGCGAGAATCGATGATGAATACTTAACGAGCGCGTGCAACGTGTTACTTCAGAATAAAACAGATGCGATTCGAAAATTGAGAAGCGTGAAAAATTCCATGCGGGATATTCATCGAGAGGAGAAGTTTTCTCAATTTTGTACAAGCATGCGCGCGTGTAAATCGCTATTATTCTCACCAAACACACCGTGTTCCTCGGAGCACGATGATGATGCGGATACAGATTTAAATACGTCTTCTATCGTTCGATTCTTCACCAAAGAATTTGATTCTCGAGAAATTTTTCGAGAAGCCTCTCGCGCACTGGACGAAGCTATTAATTTCACGGATGCTCTCCGTGCAGAAGAAAAAGAAGCTGTCGAGTTCGAGCTGAGAAAACGAGCACGCATACAACGAGAGAAATTCGAAGCACGTGTACGCAAACACGAGATCGAACAAGAAAAAATTCGTCAAAATGCGAATGCAAAGAAGAAAGAATTAGGGGATGCGAGACGCTTGGAAATGTTTGAGCGCGCAGAGAGGAAAAAGGAGGCAAAAGTGAACGAGTTGACGGAAGATTTAGAAAGATTAGGGACGTTTAGTGGGAGCGCAGTTAAGAAAAGGGTACGATTGATGGAAAGTCAAATGAATCGTTCAGACAGAGAAGGGGTGAATAGTTCTTTACAACAGGGAGAGGCTGATGAAGGTTTCGATAATGCTGTTATCGCGGACGAACAGAATCACGCGGCAGCAGAAGCAGAAGCAGAAGAATCAAAGGAAGTAGAAAAGCTGGTAGAACAGACTGCCCCGACTGTCGACAGCACGATGGAAACGTATCTTCCTCGTCCTTTACGGATATCTCCTTCTTTCCTATCATCGAACTTCGTCATGTGTAAACGGTCAATCGTGGATGTCACCGCGAGTAACCTATGGGCGTTTCTCGATTTCCTTCACGAAAAGGTCTCCAGAGTTCACGTTTCCTATCTTCTTAAAGACCACGAAGTTGTGAGTCACGCGAATTATATCGCCGAAATTATTTTTGGTTTGAGTGGTGATGTCATAGAAACGCTCTGTGAGAAAAAGGATGACGCATCGGATGACTATGGGGACTTCGCTTCCTCTCAAATTACCTACTTCACGGATGATCAAATGCGAGAGGCTCTGGAACGCGCAAATATTTCTTCGAATGTCGTTCAAGATCGATTTATAATCATATATTCGAAGGATAATAATATACGGAATGATAATAAGAAATCTATCAAGTGCCTCTCGTATGTGCTTCCGGAACAGCTACAGCATTCGAATCTATTTGGTACCGATTTTGAAGAAAAAATTGAAGCGGTTTCAGCATTTGTTTTGAGATTGAAATCTGTTCTCGCGACGTTGCAAAATCTACGAAAAATTTCAAACGACCTCGACCGCGCCACGTACATTAACGATGGTGACTGGAAGTTAGATCACGCGTCAAAGGAGACGACCGTATCAAGAAGAAGATTGCGAAGTTTCCAAGAGCAACTTTTTGAGTTGGAGCGGTTTGCGAAGCAACTCGAAAGATCGTGTGGAGAAAATATTCGACACGCGACGGATGTATTGAATGCTTCAATGAACGCATCCGCTGAAATTGATGCGACTGATGCAAAATCAATGATTTCAAAGTGGTTAAACGCGTGCGTGACGGCTTCTTTCGCGTCGAAGGATTTGGTGAGGACGAGGAAAGTCGTAGAAGAGGGGTTCCGAAACATTTTGCTTTTTGCCCAGCAAACGTTCAACGCATACAACGATGCAGATCCGAGTGCAATCCTAGACAACGCTGTATTTATTAGTACCTCGAAGGGTTTGCGAGGAGAGTTCATAGGGAGCGTCGTTCGAGTATTTCAAAGTTTTAGTTCAAGGTTTTAGCTTTTTTAGTTAGAAATGCAAGATGTATAGGTGGTACGTACGTACATACAATACCCTTACCCTTTTTGACGTTAATAAAAGCCTACTCACACATAACTCTCGGGCTGCACGACCCCTGTATTTCGATCTTTCAACTCGCCGTAACCATGCTCCAACAAGCTCGCTAAGTCTTCTCCACTCAACTTCGTCAATTTATCCAACAGATCTTGCGTTGCAATCTCCACTTCCAAATCGTCATCCTCGAGAAGTTCGCTGAGGAAGGGAATGGCCTCGGGGAGCAAGACTAAGTATTCTTCTTGGGTATTCTCGACAATTTTTTCGAGGGTGGCGATAACGAGAAGTTTCGCTCTGGAGTGCTCGTAGTTTCTCGACACATTGAGAATGTTTCGGTGCAACGTTTTCCACAGCGCTTCATCTGGTGCCGCAGCAAAAAGGGCGGCACAGCACCCGACGCACTCAGCGCCAAGGTTGAGTTTTACTCCAATGGATTCGTTTCCACTAATTTCCTCCATTTCATCTTCACCGTTGTCCAATAATTTCTCGAGCGTATTCATTTCGTATTCTCTACTCTCTTTTGGTGGATCTTTGGCCAAGTGCTTCGCAACTAAAGGTGCAAACTGGTTGAATCGTTCTTGCGTGAGGAAATTGACTGAGTCATACGCGAAACACCGACGCAAAGCGGCAAGCGCGAATGCCTTCATGCGCCACTCATCTTTCACATCATTCTTGTTTGTGTTACTCTTTTCCTCATCTCCCTTCTTTTTCTTCTTCCTTTTACTTGAATCTATCATATCCAATGCTTCATCGTCTAGGCAAGCCGCGGTTAAATCTAAGACATGTCTATAAAATGGTACGAAAACAGCTCTCAACTGGTCCGCCAAAGCGCTTGTCAATCGAAACAACGCCGATAGTCGCCATCTCGCGGTATCTTTCTCCGCGGCTCTCGCTTTAGCCCACTCAACGCATTTTGCATAAAATGGCGTGAACTCCTTCTCAGTACATTTGACCGCTAAATTCGCCACCGCGTGAACAGCTAACGTTTCCACTTGTTCAACCTCCAATGTGCTCGCATCGTCTTCCTCCGCGAATTGTCGTCGAACATCCATCGCTTCCAAAGCAATCGAAAACAACACAGACCTGTGCGCAGGCGTTGCATCCTTGCGATCGGCAATTTTGTTTGAAACTTCCAAAAACGCCAATCTCGAACGCAATGCCTCGTTTGCCGTGCGTGCAGATTCGCTCTCGCGAATGAAAGTTACCCAACACTCTTCCAGAGGAGGCATGAGTATGCGGCATTCGAATGCAGTCGCTAAACGTTCCGAACGTAAAGCTGCAGCGGCATATTTTGCAGCTATGAGAGATGTGAGGTTTGTTTTCACGCTATCTCTGCTCTTCTTCTTCGTCTTATTAGCAGTACTTTCGCTTTGTTCTGCTCCCTCATTCCCGTCACCTGTCTTTGCGCACAACACTGGATGCGTTGCGACGGTCAAAATATCTAATAGGTATGGGCTCATAAACTTCGCTAAATGGTCTTCACAGAACGCGTCAATCGCGGAAATCGTAGCTGTTAAAACAACCAAAACGTTCTCAGGCGTTTCACCGTTCCTCGCTGCAGCACTTTTAGAGCATATCTGCGTGGCCAATTTGGCGTTTCGAGTCATTGCCGGCGCTGCGAGCGCCAATGCGCCGATAAACTTCGGCCCGGTGGCTCGAGCTATTTGCGCAAGGCACATAGCGGCTGAACCCAGAACATTCGAGGTGGATGAATTAATAGCTTTCAATGCGTTTGCTTCTTCCGCGTCTCTTGCAAAGCAACACTTTTCTGCAACCTGTT
Organism: Bathycoccus sp. SAG2; assembly: GCA_009618095.1. Taxonomy (NCBI): domain Eukaryota; kingdom Viridiplantae; phylum Chlorophyta; class Mamiellophyceae; order Mamiellales; family Bathycoccaceae; genus Bathycoccus; species Bathycoccus sp. SAG2. The sequence goes on along the minus strand of VIAT01000042.1, from coordinate 15,549 downwards.
TCGCAGCGTTCACCAACGCATTTGCATAATGCGTCGCGTCTTCGTCACGCCCAAATCGCATGCCTGCCGCTTCCAGTGCGACAAGAGCCGCTTGACGAGCATTCGGAGTGCCATCCCTGATGGCCAAAGATGCGAGTTCGTCAATGAGTTTCAAGCCAGCAATCTTAATACTCTCGTTCGATTCTCTCTGTTGTTTCTTGACGGAAATAGTTAAATCTCTGAGCGCGTTCTCGTTGTTTTGCAAACGATCGGTGAGAAGATTCAACGCCGCCTTGCGCACTGATGATTCTTCACGAGACAACAACGGCGTCAACGTTTCGAGAAACTTGCCAGGGTGCAGAACTGCATCAAGTGCGGAGAATAAATCTCGTCCTGCTTTAGAAGCGGAAGGACCACTGGCAAGTGATGCCTTCGTATCGAGCAACGTCAATGCTCTTTCGGCTAACAATGAATATGCCGTTTGCAATATGCTCGCGTTTGCAGTAGAATGTGCGCCAAATTTTTTCTGTGCGAGAAGAAACGATCGAGTGGAGATGAATCGCGAAGCGGCGTTCGCAACTACGATGACACCTCGGCTCGTTTCTGAGCCTCTCGAGGCGGCAATCTGTTTTCATAAAAAGGAAGAGAAACGTGAGTCGAGACAAAGAAGAGAAGCAAAAGACGAAAGAGTTTTCGTCGTCGTCGAAATGAATTTCTCAGAAGGAAAGCAGCAGATCGTTTGAAGTTCTCATCAATAAGAAATCAGAATCCTGACACAAATACGAATTCTTCACCGAAATATATGCGACAAACCAACGATTTTAAAGTCACGCGCGAATAAGAAAGAGAAAAAAATCGCACCTTCATAGCATCTACCAGCGATACTACAGCATTGACTGGCTTTTCGTGCCCTAAAAGGGTCATAACTAAAGCTTTAACCCACGTGCTGGATTCCGATTTGTTGTTGTTTTTATTGTCTTCGTCTTCGAGCTCATTGTCATCGCCATCATCATGATCTTCATCTGTGTCGTTGTCAATATCCATGGCATCTACAGTTTCACTCGTCGGTTTCTTCGAATTATTTTGATACAACATCGCGTACATCTTCTTTTTGTGCGCTACTGCAGACTTTTCCAAACTTTTTCTCTTTTCGAGCACTTGCAAAATCAATTCAGACAAGCCTTTCGAGCCTTCAGGACAGGCGCGAATGAGCGCCGCGCACAAAGGCGCGCGTCTTCGCTCGGGTGCTCTCGTCGACGCTTCTACGATGGTCCAAATGACTTCGCTAACGTCTGCTTTTCCCGAGGAGAGCCACACGGGCACGACAGATTTCAAAGCGTTTTCTAAAGCTCTTTGTAAGGTAACGTCGTCGTTTTCACCGGCGATTCTCGAGAGCGTCGTGGCAACGTCCACGACTTTCTTCACGACCATTTCTGGCTTGATCTTTGCCATCTCGGAAAGAAGCTCTAAAGCTGCTGCGCGAGAACTTCCTTCGGACGCCTTAGATGCAGACACGCAAATAAGATCAATGTCCCAACTATTGACCATTTGATCGCAAAGCTCAGCTAACTTTGTTAAAGTTTGCAAACTTAACGTCAACGCGTACGAACGCTCAGCGATTTGTTCACTGAGCTTCGTTTCAACATCATTCTTGTTGTCATCATCACCTTCGCTCATGGCTTCATCGCCACCATCTTCATCGTCACTCGACGATGAATTGCCATCTGTGCCATAAAAGCGTTTCTTTTTTTTCTTTGAAGCGTTTGCTGCATTTTGTTCTTTTAGCGCTTGGCGACGAATGTCTTCCTCGATATCGATTTCGTTTTGCGCAAATAGAGCCCGACATAGATTTTGGCACGGACTAATCAATGCATCTCGATTTACTGCCGTATTCGAACGCCAAGAAAACACTTCCATAGCGGCGATTGCGTTCGCTAACGAATCGCCTTCCGTGAGACCGATGACGACATCTTTGTCATCAAATTTGCACGCTCCGGAAATAGCTACGACGGCATCTTTACAATCGAGTGGAACCGAGGCAATTGCATCTCTTGCAGCTGCGCGAGCGGTTTTATCACCATCACTTTTATTCGCTTGGAACAAAACGTCTAAAACTTTTGCGCGCGAAGTAGGCGGTAATTTCATAAGCGGATAGCTCCCGCTCGCTATTTGCTCGAAACAGGCGATGCGAACGGAAACTGAAATTTGAGATTTCATGGCGTTCAAAAACGCGTCAAAAGCAAACTTACCAGACGTTATTTCTGCCGAAGAAGCGAGCTTTTCTCCAACAAAACATCGAACTGCTTCGATGGCGAAAGCGGCAATTTCAAGTTGCTCGGGTGCAGTCACATCGAAATCAAAGCAAACGGCACGCTCAAGGGCTCGGGCGATTTCAACAGCTTTGATTTGGTCGTCTCCAACGCCTCTCAAAATGAACAAGAGAATTCGCGCGGCATGAGGATTCATCAGACAAAAGGATGAGGACGACGTAGCAGATCCATCGCTTTTACCTGGTCTAAACAAATTTTCCGCTTTCACTGCCGTGATTGGCTTTAACAATCGTTTCGTATCTTCAATTGAAATTTTCACGCTTCGCATAGCGGTCCTCACGGCACTCGCTCCATCGATGGTGATGTGAGCTCTGGCTTTCGCAACAGCAGCAAAAGGCGCAAACCCGCTCGTCGTCGGTGCGCAATATAAGGCATCTGCGGCGGCTCGACGAACAGAGGACACCGAGCTGGCACAGGCGACGAGGAGCGCAGTTACTATTTCGTCGGAATCTTTGGAGTCCTCGATTTCGGATTGAATCATCTCTAAAGCAATAATTTTGGCTCGTGTTCTTGATGCGAAACTTTGTTCATTCGTTCCGTCCTCGACGATAATTCTGGAGGCGAGAAATTTCGCTGAATCTACACCACGGCGGCTCGATGCGTCCAAACATTTGCGCAATAAATCCTGCAAGATCGTTTCGAGCAATTCATTTGTTTCTTTGCTTTCGCTTCCGGCAAGCATATCAAAAGACTCGATCAAAATCGTCTCAGCGACACTACTTCTCGCATCCTTCTTTGAGATTTTAGAGAACAAATCTTTTACCAGGTCTCGGGAGACTGAGGAAATCCAAGGATGAGCGCTCGACGCTTCGCTGAGAGAGAGCCAACACTCGATTGGGATTTTACCATCCTTCAGCCGCTCGTCGAGATGAGACCGAGATGCGCTGCCAAACCCAAGACATCCTTGCTCCCAGTCGTCTTTCAATACCGCCCAGATGCTTTTTCGGATGGTATCTTCCACGAGAGAAGAAGAGTAGGAAGCGCTCTCTGCCAAGGCAGATTTTAGCGATAAAAGAAGCGTGAGCTTCCCAGCGCTGTCTGCGTCGCGGTACGATTCGCGAACCCACAATTCGAGATCAAACTCTCCTATCACCGGTGCCTTCTTCGCGGCTTGATTGAATCCATAACCAATGGCATGTATGACACTCGCTGCTATTCGCGCGTCACCTTCATGTCGCACATCTTTCCTCGATCCGCTACTCTTAGCGTCTTCGGCGGATGAGAAGGCTTGCTCGATAGCTCTTTTCTCATCCGCAAAACCAAGTAAAATGGGATGTTTGCATCTGGATGCGTCTTTTATAACCGATCGAGCAACTGCGCGCGAGTGCGACGCTGAAACTGCGCCGTAACACGCCAAGGCGGCTGCTTTATCGCGCAAAGTTCTCAACTCGTCGTCGTCGTTGTCGTCGTCGTTGTCGTCGTCTTTATTCTTGTCTTCCCTGTCATCTGACATTTTCCTGAGCAGTGCAGCGTACGCTTTCTTACAAACTCTACGTTCGACGTCCGCGACCTTATTTGCTTCTCGCTCGTTCGATCTCGAACTCAACTCTCTAGCAGTTTTTAACCGCTGTGAAATAGCTTCGAAAAGCGACGTTCGGTTTTTTGTCAGCCTACTCAAAGACGGAGTGCCGAGAGCCAACGCGGCGACGGTTGGATCGTCGTCAGAGCATCGACGACACAGAGCATCCGCTAAGAACCCGCCTTTCTCAAGACCTGGTGGAGGATAAAGGCTATTGCTTTTATGTTTGGACTTCTTTTCTATGAATTCGACGTAGAGGTCAATCAGACGTTGCGTAGCGTTCTCTCGAATGGATGCCGTGGGATGGTCTAACGCAGCTGCTAACGATCGGTTGCCGAGCTTCTTGTCTTCGATTGGCCCCGATGCCGAACCGGCTAACGCATCGCGGAGAAAAGAGGCAGATTCTACATCGAGCCGTAACTTCTCTTCCTCTTCTTTCAACCTTTCTTCTTCTTTTTTCCTCGTCTCTTCATCAATCATCATTCGATCCTCTTCGTTAGTTTGTTCCTCCTCCTCCTCCTCCTCCTCCTCTTTGTCGCTCTCATCCAAACTGCTGCTGCCACTATCACTATCATGTTCACGTTGTACTTTTTTCTTCTTTCCATCCGCATCTTGCTTTTCTTGCGATCGTCGTCGTCGTTCGTCGTGCGCTATTTTTTGTTTCTTGCGCTCTAATCCTCTTAAAAACGAATCAACCGCTTCCGCCGTACTCTTTGGAAATCTCTGATCCGCCGCTCGTAACGCTCTCTCGATGCTTTGTTTTTTCCTTTCATCCGACTTATCACTTCTCGCTAGACTACAGATTAGCTTTTCCGCTCTTAGTTCCGTCAGTTCAATCTTCTCCAAAGTTTCCATGAGCGTCTTTTCATAATTTTCATGCGTCCCGCAAAACTTCCCGAGCGCCTCCAACAAAGGATTCACCAAACAATCGCTCCCAGACCCGTACTTATCGCAGATTTCTGCCACGTGAGAACTCGCGTCGTCAATTTTCACAAAATGTTTAAACATCCGGTCTGGTATTGTCTCAATTTTCTGACTCGAACACAACACCAATAACGTTTGTACAGCCTCTCGAACGAGCGGCGCTCGAGCTCCTTTCGCCACGCCTTCTAAAAGCGCCATCGAAAACGCTTCTGTGAACGTCGTTTTCGCGCACAACTTCGAAGTTAACATCAAACACCCAGCGTAGTGGTCTGAAGAGGCTTTTTGATGCAAACCAGGCTCCAAATACGTCAAAAATCTTTGCAAATGCGCGCTTTCGATGCGCTTCATCCAATCGAGGCTTTCAATCATTAAAACGACGTAAAATGAATGACTCACCGAACTCGCAGAAGTTGTAGCTTCGTTATTACTATGACTGCAAGTTTCTATAGCACTATCGCAAATGTACGTCAAAAACGCCTTATCTTTTGCCACCCTTTTCGCCAAATATTCCCTCGGTACCTTTGCGCCGCTCTCCTTTACCCCTCGCATCCACTCAAACTTCTTCGCGTTGTCGAAATTACACGTTTGTACCACCTTCACGAACTGATTGGTCTCATGGTATGGTAACAAAGATGCGATGACGTCGTCTACGTTATACACGTTCACTTTAAACCTACGAATGAGATATTCGAAAATATACGCGCCGTCCGCCGATTCCTCTTTCACCGTCTCGCCCATCGCGGTCTCTTCGTCCTCGTCGCCACCGAAAATCTTCCCACACGTGGATGCGAACAGTCTCAGAAACTGTCTGATAACTTTGTTCAACTTTTCGTTTTCTTTCGCGTCCAATTTTTCTCGATGATTCACCTGTTGATACCTTTCCGCGTCTTTGTCCTCTCCTTCTACATTCAGCATTCCTTTTTCGGAGGTGTAAAACAGTTTACTCCCGAACGCGTCGAACCGACTGTCTTTTCTCCGCACGTTCTCGAACGCCTTTTGCGCTCTCTCTTGAATATCTTCCAGTCGCACGTCCGCGGCATCTCTGGCCGTGTGCAAAATCGACGCTTTCCCGCCTTTAAGCCTTTCTTCGTTCGGAAACGTTCGCTGAAGTTTCGAGAGTTGTTGCGACAACGCCGAGCGATTGTTCGGTCGTCTTCTGTTGTCGTTCGTCGACGCCATCGTCTTCGAAGACCACCACCACCGTCACCACACACACACACACACACACACACACACACACACACACACACACGGTCGTCTCTCTTCTTTCTTCCTTCTTCTTCTTCTTCTTCGTTCCCAACAAAAGCGAGAAGAAGTTTTGCGTTCTCTTCTTCCAACACGTAAAGTAGTAGTGCGTTTGATGAGTTGTTGTTTGTTGTTGTTGTTGTTGTTGTTGTTGCGCACCAAAACGCGCCGTCGCCGCCAGAAAAAAAAAACTTTTGGAAGAAAAAAAAAGGGATGTGAGTTTAGGGTATCTCCAAATGTAATGAGACGTTTTATCGCGAAAAAATGTATGCATTATTAGTGTATTAGGACTCCTCCTCCTCTTCTCCTCTTCTCCGACGACGACGTAAACGACTATTTAAAAAAAAAAATAATGGAGTGGTACCGCGCGAAGTTCATCAAGACCGGGTCGTTTGGACCGGTGAAACACGCGATGGTGCGTCGTTGGTGGTGGTGTTGTTTTTCTTTCGCGATGATGATATCATCATCATCATCATCGATTTTTCTTCGTTCACAAAAAGAATCTTTGGTTTGAAAGTGTGTCTTTGGGAGAGCTTCGATGCAGAACAACACACGTCCAAACGCGTTCTCTCTCTCTCTCTCTCTCTTCCAAACGACGGGAGAACACCGTGTGTCGTCTTTTTTTTTCGGAAAGGGAGTGCCAACCGTTTTTCTCTCTCTCTTCCCTTCTTTGCGAAACACAAACAACAGATTGGGACGTTTGTCCTCGCGTTTGGTTTAGAACATTACATGCACCACAAGTATCACTCGCATCATCATCACGACGAGGCCCACCAAAGCGAAGAAGAACGCAAAAATGTCGGGGGACACTCGCCGAAGGAGTTTTCCGCGGAAACCGCATCTTTAGATGAAATCACGAAAGAAATGACGAGATTAAGAAAACGAGTTGGGGAGTTAAGGAAGGAAGGGAAACACGTTTGATCCACGTATGGTTTGATCGATGGCGTATATTGAGTTGTTCACGTAGAGAGACGCCGCGGCGACCGCGCATTCTTTCTAGTTGTATTGTTATATTACATATAAGATTTTATCGAAGTAAATTTATCAGTATTATAAGTACAATTAACTTCTAGTTTCTTCGACTTTTAGATCGCCCATGCCTAACGTGGAGAGACTGTTTAGTCGTCTCACGACTGGAGGTCCGTTTTCACTCGGAACGTTTTCGCCTCGGGAGTATTTGCTCACGGGCGTTTGGGAGCCGGAATCTTCGCCGAGCGAACTCGTTTTGGTGATTCGCCCGTCGGCGGAACGAACCACAGCAATTTGAGTGCTCTCTATGCCGGTGGCGTTCGCGACAACTCCAATATCCATGGCATCCGCGGTCGCTGGTTTCGAGCGTTTTCGATTCGCTTTCGCACAGTTGTTTCCGTCGATGACTCGTCGTCGTAAAGACGTCGTCGTCATCGTTGGCGTTCCCGTTCCCGTTCCCGTTCCGATTCCACTCGCTTTATTCTTGTTTTCCACGTCTGCTACTGCTGCTACTGCCGCTGGCACCGCTCGTTCTGTCGTCGTCGTGTCTTTTCCTCCCATCCTTCTTTCGTCTTCGAGCATTTTTATCAACTCGCGTTCTTTCTTGTTCTTGTCGATTTGTGAATCTTGCTCAACCCCATCCCCGTTGTTGTTGTTGTTGTTGTTGTTGTTGTTGTCGTCGTCGTCGTCGTCATCATCATCATCGCTCTCTCTTCTTCTCATTCCTCCTTTACCGTGCGTTTTCGTGCGTCCATTTGTTGTCGGCGTTCCGCCGTTTTCCGCTCCGCTTGGAGAGTCCCTCCCTTCCTCTACCTCTTTCGGCGCCACTTTCTTAAACGTACCGACGTCCATCATTTCTGTCGTCCAATACGCGACTCGTTCCGTTGGTTGCATGCTCCCCCACATTATGTCGTTTGCCGTCCACGTTTCGCCTAAAAACTCTCGACACTTCGCCAAACACAACGCCGCCGTCGGCCGCGCTCTCGGATCTTCTTCGCAACACGCGTGTCCCAACCCGGTCACAAAATCCACCTCGTGCGGGTGCGATTTGCGCCTCCTTTTCTTGACCTGATCGACGAGTTGAAAACACATGACCCCGTATCCATACACATCCGATGAAAACGCATACGTGGGGTCCTTCTCCGAGTCATGTTTTTCCACCTCGGGAGCGCGATATTTCGGCGGACCGATTTTCGGCGTCGTCTTCGGGTTCACGTCCGCGCGGTCGTTCGCGTATTGCGGTAGTATTCGAGCTAACCCGAAATCCGTCAGTTTCGCGGTTTCAAAGTCCTGTTATCATCGCGTGGGAAAAAAAGAAGAGAAATTTGGTGCGTGCACAACGCGCGATGCGTGAGTACATAAAGAGAGAGAGAGAGAGAGAAGAGAAGAGAAGAGAAAGAGAGTTAACGACTGACTCTCTCTGCATCGAATTGGACGCAATTGAAAAAAAAAACGCCTCTCTCTGCCTCTTACCGCTGAAATTAACACGTTTCTCGCTTTCACGTCTCGATGTATGTGTCCTTGCGCGTGTATTCTCACCAGCGCTCTCGCCACGTCCGCTAAGACTTTCACCACGTTCACTTGGTTGACGACTCGTTTATTTCTCAGCGAGTTCGGGACGAATTCCATCACCATGTGCAGCATCCCTTCCTCGACGAAGGCGCCGTACACGGGGACGACGTTCGGGTGCGTCAGCCTCGACAGGTAGAACATGTCTCTCTTCAACCCGGCGACGCGGTCTGGTTTTAAGTTCTGGATCACTTTCACCGCGACTGGCGCGCCCAACAAATGCGCGCGGTACACTTTCCCGAACGAACCGTCGCCTATTTTCTCCCAACTTTCCCGAGGGGTTAACTCGTCCGGGTCGAACCAACGTTGTTCGTTGGGGTCGGTGGTAACTACTTTGGTCGTCGTCGCTTTCGTATGAGTACCCACTCGAAAAGGCTCTCCTCCTTCTCCCTCTCCTTCCGAAGGAGGAGGAGGCGTTACGTTCGTCGTCATTTCTTTATTAGTACTCTCTTCCTTCTCCTCCTCTTCTTTTTGTGTGTGTACGTTTGAATAAGAGTTGCGAGAGCGCTCTTTTGCGCGTTCAAAGTTTTTGTAACGTTTTGTCTCGAGCGGAATCGAATCCACTACTCTCCTCCAATACTTGTCCAATAATGTTTTTTTCTCTTGTTCAAAAAAGCGCTCGAAAATAAACCCTAAACCCTAAACCCAAAAAAGCGCTCAAAAATGAGGAGTACCCAACCCACCTAGTTATCAAAAAGATGAACCCATAAGTTATTAATTAGTACAATTGTCACAGGGCACAAGACAGGAAAAATCGGGCCAAAAGGCGGGTTAAAAAATCTCTTGATGAAAAAAAGGGAGAGAGAGAGACCTTAGACCAGTTCTTAAATTACCTAAATATGAAACCCTATACTAGTATTTTTAGGGGTGTTTTGTAGTTTAAGGTATCATATTTAGCGAATTTAAGAACTGGTCTTAGAGTATTCGGCGCTAAATTCAATTAAAAGTCAGAAACCACACGCGTTGCGACGACGGGGAGGCGACCGCGCGTGCCTCCGTGCGACGAGGACGACGAAAAGAACGTTTTCGCGAACGAAAGAACGTTGAGGCGCGACATGGGTGAATTGAAAAGGAAAGAGGAGTAAGGGTCTACGTGTAATTTTAATAAGCCAGCACACGCCTAAGTGCACCCGAAGTGCGTCGCATCTTTACGGACTTTACGACTTTACGACGGGACATAATGAAGGCGCGCGCGCTCGAGGCGCAACAAGAACGAGAAAGACACGCGAAGGACGACGACGTCGAAGTGGACGACGATGAAGAGCAGAAGAAAGCAAAAGCCGCGACGGGAGACGACGAGATACGTCGTCAACTTTTACAACAATTAACTTATCGAGAACACCAACAAAAAAGCGTCGAAAATGGAAATCCGAAGAAAAAGTGCGTGTCGTGTGGGACGGAGAAAACGTGCAGGTGGAGACGGTCAAAACTCCAATTGCGAGCGACGCTGTGCGATAAGTGCTACCGAAACGAAGCGCTCGCGCTCACGAGCAGACAGTGCTACGTGTGCAAGTCGAAGAAAACGACCGGGCAGTGGTTTAAATCGAAAGTGGACAGGACTTTTGACTTGTGCAGGAACTGTTGGGTCAAAGAACACGCGACGCTGGCGAATAAGATGTGCGTGAGTTGCAAAAGTACGAGAGCGACTTCGCAATGGTTGAAAAGTAAGATCTTAGAAGGCGCGGATTTGTGTAATAATTGCTATCAGAAAGAAGTGTATCAGTTGAGCAAGTTTGTCGCGAGCGGGACGCCGACGAACTTGGAAGAGCTGATAAATCCTCTTCTTCCCGTGGGTAAAGGAGGAGACGAGGGAGAAGAAGAAGAAGAAGAAGAAGAAGAAAAAGAAGAAAAAGAAAAAGAAAAAGGAACAATATGAAATGGAAGAGCATCACGTGTGAAAACAGACCGGCACTGACATTTGATCTTTTGTATAAGTATGGTTGCGGGCTAAAATACCATCTACTAAAAATCCATAGGAGTCCTTAGATAAAAACAAAAGGAACATGCTTAATTAATTATATGTGTGAATAAAACTCTTATTTAAAAGGGTATCGTCATGTTATTACACTTGCGGTCTTGTTTGTACAATGTACACTTTACCATCCTTCACGCATCCCTCAATGTCTTGCGCGCAACCCAACGCCTTTTCGATGGCGATGCCAGCCTCGGTGATTTTACTCATGATTTGATCCGCGGTACCACGGTCGTTCCAAACCATATCGTCTTTGGAGTAGTCGACGTGCGTGACGGTTTCAACTTCAGTCGTGACAGATTCGTATAAGCCAGCTCCGGCGTAACCTTCTAAATCTTCACCGTTTGAATCCGATCGAAAGATTAAGGTTCCTTTCGGAACACTCAAAGCGATGTTTTTAGACGGAAAACCGGTAATCACCGGAGGTGAGTTGGGTGTTCGTTTGTCCGCTTTGAAACTCAGCGCTCTCCCCGGGTAGTTACCGACTAAGGTTTCACCTAATCCTTTCACGATTTCTGCGTATAACTCGTTCTCGTCGTTGTTCGCTGGCGAGGTCGTGTGCACAACAAACGCATAATCGGCATCAATCACCGGTTGGACTAAAACAGCCATTTGCAAATTCTTGTGCGTCAAGCCGCGATTACGCAAAGAAACGTAAGCCCTCTCGTTCCATTTGCTTGCCCAAACGGACACTAAAGCTTCCCAAGCTTTATGCCATTGCTCTTCAGTTTCAGGAGGACTTATTTCGCTAGCTTTCATCACGCGAGTGAGTTCCTTGCGAGCGTCTTGCGGAGGCGTTAAACTTTTCACGCACGATCGCACCTGATTCAAAGTGTCTTCCAAACTATCGCCAGAACTGTCATCAATTTGATCGATGAGCCTTATAAATTGCTCTTTCTTATCTTTATTCATCGGAGCCTCTAAAACATAATCAAACGTGCCAAATGGTATTGCAAACGATCGCGGCAAATTGATCCACGGCGGAAGGTTGGAACTTTCTAAACTTTCGCGTAACGTCCGCGTGTTTCGAGATTTTGCGCCCACGACGCCCTCTCTGAAATCATCTAAACTCACGCTAAACTTACCACAAAACGTCTTTTTTTTCAAGTCAATCTTAGCTTTTGATGATGTTAGTGTCGATGATCCGGACGATGAGTCTCCAGCAAACCATGCTTGCGTACTCGGGTCATCTTCCAACTTCATCTTCGTGGCCTTTGCAATCTCCGCTTCGGAGGCGTGTTCAATCTTAACCGAAGAGTCTGAGCCGATGGATTTTGTCGACGCGAACTCGTTTACAAACGCACACAAAGAATCTAACACGGTTAAGTCGTGACACGTGGCAAATAAAACGTCCGAGTTTCGCGCGCGAACCGCCGAGTGAGACAAGACGTCCACAGAACTCGGCGTGAGCAAAGCAACCGCGCCGCGAGGGATTTCTTCGCCGCCTCCAACTTTATCGCAGACTAAAATGGTCGGTTCGCGGAAGCTTTCGTTCATAACCTCACGCAACGTCGGGTAAAATTCAACTCGACCGCAAACTTTTTCTTCTTTTGGCGAGATTATACTCCATGCGCCTAAATTGGCTTCCTGTCGCAACATCTTGTCCAACCTGGTTAACGCTAAAGATAGACCAAACGCCGGTCCGCCTCGAATAACTTCTTCGCTAAAGTGTGCGATGGTCCATTGGTCGCACTTACACGCGTCACCGATACTTTCCGCAGTAAGTTGCATCGAAGAGTTGATGGAATCACCGTACGTAGCGACAGCCATTCGCGCGCGATCCACAGTGGCCTTGGCGCGCAACGCCCAAAAGTATTTCGTCTTTTCATCTCCATTCGATTGGTATCGAGAACTGATCACGCGTTGCATTTCGACCAAGCTTAAAGCCAAATCTTCACAAGAGGTTGGCAGTGACAAACATAAATCTTCCAACGCTAACACGGTGAATTCTAAGGCTTCAACGATATCTTTTGGCAACTCAGCTCTTTGCACCGCTCGCGACGAAACACCGCCCAACGCCAAGTCCAAATATAGCAACTCTCGAACTTTCTCGTGATCGTGCTTGTGCGCATTTTGCTTTAACCCGGCGTTTCGAACCTCGTGACGTGCTTGAATAGTCGCCTCTAAAAGGGCTTTTTCGTTGCCAACTTTATCGGTGAATTGTCTGCAATACTGCAGAGCTTGCGATAACCCGAGGTAGTTTCTTTGGCTACAGCACACTTCTATAGAAAACTTCAAATCTGCCCCAGAATGCACGGATTTTAAGATGCTCAAGTAGTTCTCAAAGTCCCTGATGAGATCTTTCGCGATGTGTGGGCTCGCCGTTGGTTCTGATTTAATCGGTCGTTCGTACCCCTCCAAAACTTGTCGCGTCACGCCGCCTTCCATGAGCGTCTTCCAATAGGCATTCAAGTCGCTGTTCCCGCGTAAAAACGCGAGGTAGGCTTCACAAATGACAATATCGTCCGGGGATGTGTTGTTGTGCAATTTTTGATGCCACTCTTCGAGGAAAACGCCAGTAACTTCTTTGATATTGTTTCTGTGCATGATGTTTAAAATTTCATCGCGCACGGCTATACCGTTACTCTCATCGCCACCTCGTCCGACGGTTTCGAGACACATTCGCGCAATATCTCTCAATTCCGGTCGTTCACAAAACAGTTCGGCTATTTTATACGTCAGTTTTCCCTGAGAAAGAGATAATTCTTTGGGTTTTACGTTGTATTCTCTTTGCCAAGTCAATTGTCGCAACTGCGAAAAACGAAGCCAGACGAAAACTTTCGCGATGCGCACGACCGCTTTCGACGCGTCGATATCTTTCGCGCCAATTTTGTCATGCAACAACTGGTATGCTAGATTGTATCGATGCATTAAACTCCACCAGTGTCCTTCCCCTTCGGCGCGGATAATTTGAGTCGTCAACTCATCCGTAGGCTTCGCGTTTCGTCCTCCAGCGCCTTGCAATAAGGCGTCGAAATTTTGATTCCCGTTCGTGGAGTCTTTAAACCAGTTTCCAGACTCATCTCTAAGTACGAAATGAATGCCCATCAACTCGCTCTCGGTAGCCGAATCGCTATCCGGGAGATAAATGGACAAATTCTGCATGCGGCGACACTCCTGGTCAATCGGTTGTTCACCGCCGGTGACAGTCGAAGAAGAGCTTTGCAAAGAAGCGCTCTTCGATGTACTTTGCACAGATTTCGTAGCGACTAAGTCTACCAAGCATCCTTCACCGGCGTCTTTCAACTGCGTTTCCGCGGACGTTTCGCTGACAACGTCTGTATTTTCTGGCATCGTCGACTCGGGCGGTAAAATCCACTGGCCCGGCTCGTCTCTCGCGACACCCCAGTGCAAAGTTAACGGTTCCGGATAGTCCGTTACGAGCTTAACTCTTCGATTTGTTTTTCGGCTTCTTTCCCCGGACATGGCGGCCGAGTCTGTTTCGGAACGTTCAAAAACCTGCACGAGCAACTCACACCCTTCACGAATTGGATACAACTTACTCGAACACATTAAGTTTTTCTCGCCGGAAACTGATTGTTCGTCCGATTGTCGTCGCCAGCGTCGCATGAATGACTTTGCTGCCGCAGACGACGTCGTCGAAGAGTCTGATCTCTTTTCAATAGAAGCGTCTTCGTCGTTGATCGCGTTATTTTTAGGAATCAAATCGTAAATGGAAGACGGATCGAACGTTCGCCTGACAGGGTCGACGTGTTGTTCATGATGTTCAACTGCTACAACCGGTTGCGACTCGGCGACGTGTGGCTGCTGTTCTTCTCGTTCTTTTTCGTGTTCCTTTTCCTCTTCTTGCACTTTTTCTTCGAGTTCATATTCAACAGCCGATGAAGACGCCTCGGTTGTGTTCATCGCACCCTCATTTTCTTGATCAAACGAAACTGCTTCATCGAATGAATCAACCGAGCCAGAGTCATTAGTAAACTCTTTATCACCAATAGGGCGCGTCATCGAGTTTGCAATTTTCGTTTTCACGACGTCTGCCGGCGTCACGAATCGTCGGCGTTGTTGTTGTTGTTGGGATTGTTCTGGTTGCAATTGTTGCGACGGCTGAGTTGGAGGCGCGACTGGTTGTTGTTGTTGTTGTTGTTGTTGTTGCTGCTGCTGCTGCTGACTCTGTTCGCCTCGCGATACCCCCATCGCTGTCGCTTTCCGCATCATCTCCTCCCTTTCCCTCTTGTACTCCTCCACTTCTCTCGGAAATTTCATCGGTACATCGTCTTTCCCGTTATTTACCGTCATCACGTTATACCTCCTACGAATTTCGTTCAGAGGCGTTCCTTCGATCAACTCGTGTCTTAAATCGTCGAGAGCTCTCGCGAACTCCGCCGCTTGCCACTCCGCGGGCATCCCTTCCGGTTTCCCAGCTTCTTCCCATCGAACGTACGCTCGAATTTGAACTAATTCTAACGGCACGTCGATTACATCTAACGGAGAATCCGCGGATGAATATTTGTTGTACGCAGATCCTTGTTGTTGTCGTCGTCGCTGCTGCTGCTGCTCCCCCGCGCTCGATATCGCGTCCACGTTCACGACGCCCCGCGCGACGCCTCGCCGTCCCAAAGCCCACTCGAGCGAACGACGACTTTGACGACGAAAACGAATACGATTATTATTATTATTATGATGATGATGATGATGATGTTGAACGCGTTGGGCCGTTTTGAACGCATCGCAGCATCCCACGGAGGAGGACAACGACGACGACGACGACGACGACATCCACATCTCTCTTCTCTTTCTCTGCCTGTGTGTTTCTTCTTCTTCTTCTTCTTCTTCTTCGCGTTGGGACGAGGAAAGGACCGCTGCTCGATCGAACGCGCGCGTAGAGTATATAAAGTGTCGTCGTCTCTCGATTCTATGTACAACGAGATCTCGAGAGAGAGAGAGAGAGAGTCAAGAAGAGAAAGAATAAAAATATCTTCCACAAAAAAATTCGCTTTTTTCCTCTTTTTTTCGACAATTCGAGGACAAAAAGTGAAAATAAAAAAAAGCACTTTTGATCTCTCTCTCTCTCTCTCTCTCTC
>VIAT01000041.1:0-24832 GCA_009618095.1 Bathycoccus sp. SAG2 | reverse complement strand
TGGGCTTATCTAAACGGGCCAGTTCAATGTATGGGTTGTTTCCCCTTTGTGTCATCACCATCGTCGTTGTCGTTTGTGTTGTTGTTGTTGTTGTTGTTGTTTCGGATGGTGCAAAATCTACTTTTTTGTTATTGTTCTCGTTATTTGGTGGAGAGAAAGAGGACGAAGACGATGCCGCAAATCCACGCCATGGAATAATGTTCCTCTCCACTCTCTTCTTCCAGTAGTCATCCCTTCTTCTTCCTCCTATCGTCATGCACGCACCGATACTCTCCATTCCATCAGAAACAACATCGCTTTTTTCCCCAACAACCTCTTTCTTTTGTTGTTGTTGATGATGATGCAGAGAAGAAAAAGAAGAAGAAGAAGCGCTGAGAGCTGCCGCCGAGGCCGCTTCAAAAACCTTCTCATTTCCACCTCGTCTGCCAACAGCTGCAGCGGTGGAAGAGAGAAGGCGAGGTCGCTTCATTTTCTTTCGTAAACGCGCGAGACAAAAATCTGAAGAATGATGATGATGATGATGATGATGATGATGATGATGATGATGGAAAAAGCGAAAAAAAAACTCTCAATCGCGCGTCTCCCTCTGTCATGTCTCACGAGCACGACAAAAAAAAACAAAAAGAGAACGCTTCAGAAAAGCCGCATAGCGTCCGCCGAGATTGGAATGGTATCAAGGGGCGTTCATCAAAGCCGAACAATTTTTTCCGCGCGTGAACGCGGAAAATGGTGTTGTTCGGCGGGTACTTCGCGCTCGGCTACACAGCTCTTCGCTCATCATCAACGTTGAAAAGTTCGTCAGTAAGAAGAATACTGAAGAGTATCGAGAGACTTTAGAAATAATCCATATTAAGTACAGTCGATGGGTTAGGTCTTAGTTTTTAAATATATAAAGAAAAGACGACGCACTAGTATTAGTCACTCAAAAAGTGGTCACTCGTTGAAGAAGAGTTCAGCCGCACCGCCTCGAAAAACGAACGACGACGACGACGACGACGACGACGACGATATGTTCGCCGCGGCTTCGACATCATTGAGCACCATATATTCCGCGTGTTTTCGACGACGACGACGACAACAACAACAACAACAACAACAACAACAACAACAACAAGTATCATCTGATAGTCGTACCAGAAAAACCTTGAGAATTCATGCATCATCATCAAATGAACCGGCTAAGATACAGGAAACGTACCAGTTTCATAGTCCAGGGAAAGTAACGTTCGCGCACGAAACCGAAGAAGAGCAATCTAAATGGACGAATTGTGGTATTTCACACGTCGGGGATGTGAACGAAGACGCGAAGGTTAAGCTTGGGGTAGTCATAGGTACGAGTTTTTGTGCTTTATCTACTCCCCTCTCTCTCTCTCTCACTCTCTCTTCGTAAAGCAAAGAAAGAGGCACACACGCGCTCGAGCTTTTTAACTGCTTCTCCGTTACCTTGAAATAATAAACCAACTTTATATTTCTTCTCTCTTTTTCTATCACAGGTGAATTCCACGATCAACTCATGAACCGCATGCTTGAAGACGCTCGCCTCTCAGCGATGGCCATGAATGCCGAAATCACCAAAGTTGTCTTTGTCCCGGGCACATACGAAGCGCCGTTAATATTAGAAAACATGCTCATGGACGACTCGTTAGACGCGGCATGTGTTTTAGGATACATAGAAAAAGGCTCGACGTTACACGGCGAGGAGATGGGGAACACATGTTCGTTGATTTTTAAGCAGTTGGAGTTGGAATATCGCAAGCCGGTTGGTATGGGTATTATCGGGCCGGGGGCGACCGCAGAGCAGGCGGAAACGAGAGTCGCGTACGCTGGGAATGCGATTCGTGCCGCGGTTAGGATGGCTAGAACGATGAAATCTGTGTAATTCTAATGAAAAGAAATCGATCTTAACTGAAGTTTTTCATAAATGAATGGATAGTACGCGCGGCGTCTTCCTCTTTTGTTCTGTTTTTGTTTTTGCCATCATCTCGCCCAAAGTCGTTAAAAGTCCAAGTCGTCTCATCTCTTTGAGTGGCCAAAAATGTGTCTTTTTCGTCATCGACATTATTATTTTTGAGTCAAGGAATAATTCAAGGGACATAACGAATAATCTCTAAAAAAATTCTCGGACGTTACGCAAACGTTTCCCGTTGCGCTTTGGTGTGGTTTTCTTCCGAGAGTGAGAGAGACTCAACTCCGCGAGAGCGACTCGCGGAGTTGAGTAGAAGAGAAGATGGTTCCGACGATGAGCGCTTCGATGCAATCGCTCGGCGTTTCTACCGGTACCCGAACGCGGAAGATTGCTCCAAATCATTTTTATCCAAAAAGCGCTCTGGGAGATGGTACGAGAGGTCGGAGAACGCGCTCTTCTGCCCGCGCGGAGAACGTGGCGGATCCTCCGCCGCCGAAGAGAAAGACGAAGTTTGGCGATCCAAATAATCCAGCTGCGATCGGGGGCGAAATGCCACCACCACCAACACCCGCACCAGCGCAGGTTCCTCGAGACGTTCTTTCGTCTGCTCCTTCAACAGTTGCAACCACTCCTACTCCTACTCCTACTCCTAAAACTCCTACTCTTGCGCGGAAGATGAAGAAACCAGCAGCACCAGCAACACCTTCTATTACGAAAAAGAAAAAAAAGAAATCGAGTAAACTCCGACCAATCACGGAAACTTCTTTAAACGAAGGGCAACCGACATGTGGGCAACCGTCTCCGTTGGGTGCAACTCGGTTGGAAAACGAAAGCGTGAACTTTGCGCTTCGGACGCAAAATGCGACGAGTGTGACCTTGGTTTTGTATTCCGAGGAAGACTTTAAAAATGGGAAAATAACGGCTGAGATTGATTTAGACCCAGAAAGCGGCTTTAGAACGGAAAGAACGAAGGATGAAGCGGTGATTTGGCACGTGGAAGTCCCGAATTTGTCCGAGAAGTGTTTGTATGGGTATAGAGTGAATGGTCCAAAGTTACCGGGGCACGGGTTTGATTTCAACAAAGTTGTGTTGGATCCGTACGCGAAGCACGTGTGTTGCAATCGCGAAGGCTACGGGAAAACAAATAAACTAGCAGAAACTGATTTGGAACGGAACTGGCCGCAATACGCGAGCGGGGTCCCAGCTTTGTATAGTTCCGAGAACACGTTCAATTGGGAAGGCGTCGAGTCGCCGAAGTACGATCTCGCCGATTTGACCATTTACGAGGGTCATGTTAGAGGTATTGGACGTACATACGAGGATATGATCGAGAAGCTTCCGTATTTGAAATCAATTGGCGTGAATTGCATAGAGTTACTTCCGATTCACGAATTTAACGAGTTGGAATATTCCGATGAGAACAAGCGGAATCCAGAAAGCGGCGAGTTGAGAAGAAATTTTTGGGGGTATTCCACCGTGAATTTTTTTACGCCAATGACGAAATACGCGAAGGTAGGCGAAGCTGATTGTGGACGAAAGAGTAACGATGAGTTTAAAAAGTTAGTTCGAGAGTGTCACAGGAACGATATTGAGGTTATTTTGGACGTCGTGTTTAATCACACCGCGGAAGGGAACGAAAAAGGATTGACGCTTTCTTTTAGAGGCGTGGACAACAGAACCTTTTACATGACTGCTCCAACGGGAGAGTTTTACAACTATTCCGGCTGTGGGAACACGCTGAACTGCAATCACCCTATGGTGGCAGATTTAATCGTCGATTCGTTGAAACATTTCGTGGAGGAATACCACGTCGACGGGTTTCGGTTCGATTTAGCGAGCATTTTGACGAGAGAAGCATCGTATTATAAAGGCGAGGAAGAACCAGCGGTGGAAGAGTTCAGTTTATTAGCTAGTACGCAACCAAACAGCGTGAACGACAACCTTGCTTCTTCTATTGCGGAGAACGGCATGCAAGAGGAGTTGCTTTACGACCAAGAGGAGGTGCTTTTTGACGAAGAGGAGGTGCTTTACGACCAAGACGGCAACCCGATTCCAAAGAATCCGTTACAGAAGATTCCAATCGGAACGAATTTGGAAGATCCACCCGTGTTGCGCGCGATTTCTAACGACCCAATTTTACGAAACGTCAAGTTAATCGCCGAAGCCTGGGATGCCGGAGGACTGTACCAAGTTGGCACGTTCCCGCACTACGGTGTCTGGGCTGAATGGAATGGCAAGTTTAGAGACGATGTGAGAAACTTCATCAAAGGCTCTGATGGATTTGTTGGTACCATGGCCTCTCGTTTGTGTGGTTCCCCGGACATTTACCACGCCTCGGGACGAAAACCGAAAAACTCGATCAATTTTGTCACCTGTCACGATGGATTCACCTTGCGCGATTTGGTTTCCTACAACGAAAAGAACAACTTTTTCAACGGAGAAGACAACAACGACGGAGAAAATCACAACATTTCCTGGAACTGCGCCGGCGGTCCGGAAGCGGACGGACCGAGTACGAATAAGCACGTCATCGCGTTGCGCGAACGACAAATGCGTAATTTTTTCTGCGCGCTGTTTCTTTCCCAAGGTGTCCCAATGATCACCATGGGTGACGAGTACGGTCACACGAAAAATGGCAACAATAACACGTACTGTCACGACAACTACTTAAACTATATCGATTGGGACCAAGCGTTAGACCCACTCTCTGGCGATGGTTTAAAACGATTTTGCTCGGAAATGGCTCAATTTCGCGCTCAACACGGTGCCTTCCGCTTACCGGACTTCCCAACCGATGCTAACTGTCAATGGCATGGCATCAAACCGCATGAACCAGATTGGGACGAAACCAGTCGATTTATAGCGTACACCATTTCCGCGAACACCCCAGAAGACCCAGAAAAGTTCTATGTTGCATTTAACGCCAACTACGAGAGCGCGTTGGTCACTTTACCCGAGTTACCACGTGGATTACACTGGAAATGTGTTCTAGACACCTCTCTCGAAACGCCGTTTGACTTCATCAATGCTGACGATATCTCCGATCAAGATAAGTTCACCGCTGAAGCTTTGGTCCGTCCGCAATTAAGAGCGAACAGGTTTACCATCTTGGATCGATCGTGCGTGGTGTTAAAAGCCGAGATTGACGAGGACGAATAAACATATACACGTTTTATTGTTTGTTGTTTTTGTTGTTTTGGTAGTAGTCGCATTTTTGTTGTTCCTACCCTTCATAGTAGATGTATAATCAATAGTGAAACCTAAAATTTCATTCTCGATTCTGGTTCATTTTTGGAAATCTTCAGAGTACAGACTTTTAGTTCCTTCCTTCCTTCCTCTCTCTCTCTCTCTCCCTCTCTCTCTCGTCTCTCTCTCTGTCTCTCTCTCAATATCTTCATGACATTATCATCGGCATCTTCGGCATCCTTGATAGCGATTCCGCAATCTAAGCCTAAGAGGAGATTACTCGTCGTCGCTGCTTTGTCCATGTTTATGGGGTACATTGCGTTTATGATTTCAACCCCCCAAAGCGCATCTTCTAATCAGCATTATCATCATCATGGTCATCATCATCATCATCGCGTTCAACAACTTCCAAACTTAGCGGCGAGTCAGAGTTCTTCTTCGAGTTTATCCTCATCTTCGTGGTTCTCTTCTTCTTCTTCTTCTGCCTGGACAACGGGGAATCACGAAGAGGAAGATATTGATGAGAACGAAGATACCCCTAATAATAGTAAAGAGGAGGAGGAAGAAACACGAGACAAGCCGACCCATAGAAATACGAATGACGATATGGTTATAAGCATAGATGATAGCAGCAGCAGCAGCAAGAATAGTATCAATAGTGAATCGTCGTCGTCATTCTCGTGCGACCCGGACGATGCGACCGCTTGTCACCACCCGAAAGGTGTCTGTCAAAAGGCCACACGAACGTGTTTATGCGCGAAACTTTGGCATGGCAACCAGTGCGAAAAGCCGTATACTTTGAAAGGTAAACACATCAAAGCAAAGATTGAGAAAGGGTTAGGTTTTGCCGGGTCAATTACGATGAGCAAGAAAGTCACTGGTAAGAGGAAGAATATCGAGGTGACTTTGCCCGGAAAGGAGAAGGATGCGGATAAAGGACATCGAGTGTTAGGCCCAGTGGACCAAGAGTTGCTTTCGATTATGCCGCAAAATGATGCGGTTGGAGAGGTTCATGATAAATGTGCTGTAGTTGGATCGTCTGGGATCTTGTTGAACTACGAAAATGGGAAGTTTATCGACGAACACGACGCGGTGTTTCGCTTCAACTCGGCACCAACAAAAGGTGGATTGGAAGCACACGCCGGATCGAAAACCACGTATAGAATTACGAACACCCAAAATTGGGCATTCAGAGAAGGGAAAGAGTTGTTGTTAGTTCATATGCGTTCGCACGCTTCGTTATCTGCGTTTATTAAAACAAGGAAAGGTGACAAGTCCATTAAAATGGCTGCATTTGATCAAGGGTTTGTCGAACACATGGCGCACTCTTTAAATTTTATGCCGACGAGCGGTTTATACGGAATCATAATAGCGTTATCTAGATGTCACGAGGTGAACTTATTCGGTTTTCAAGTTTCTAGTGAACATGGTGCGTTATACCACTACTACGACGCTTGCGATGAACCCGCAAATGGCGAGAGAGACGGCGCCGAGTGGCTCGTCGTTAAGAAACTCGCCGAGGAAAAATTAGTCAAATTTGCTGAGCCGTGCGTGGTGGAGTGTCATGAATCCAAGAGTAAATGCCAAGAGTGTAAAGACGAAGCTGGTATGCCGACTGTAGATTTATCAAACTTTCGAGCAACCTCTTTACGGATGAAAGGTCAAGATTTGAAGAGAGAGTTGACAAAACAGACGTATGCAGAGAGGAAGAAATCCTGTCCAGCATGTTCCAAGTCCTTTGGTGGATGTCGACCGCCTCGACACTGGGCATACGCCAGAGATAGGAGTTCGAGCAGACACGGTAGCGGGAGTCATGTGCACGGATAGAAAGAATAATTTAATTGTAATTGTAATAGAGAGGAAAATATTAGAATTTTATTGTTGCATGAGGCGTTGAAAAAATAGACGATTGTGAGTAATTCCTCACTCGTCCCTTATTTTTACTCCAACTCAACCATCATACAGCAGTGAATGATAAAAAGATGCGCTCATACGCATCTAACAACAATCATCTCTCCTCGAGAGTTGAGAGTCTCTTCGATACTCTCATAAATCGATCAAAAATACACAGGAAAAAATGTGGCGCCAAAGTGAAACGAGAACTCTGTCGAGATTTTGTATCTGTAATTATGGGTGTTCGCCCGGCGTTTATGCTCGATTACGCGCCGTTATTATGTAAAGAAGACGTAGAATTGATGTGCAAAGAACTTAATGAAGAATTATTTTTAGTACGTTCGTCGAGGTCAAATGGAGGAGAAGGAGTGCATTTGAAGGTGTGCACGGTTCTCGATACAGTTGTGTTAGTTACAATAGGAGGAGGGGACGAATCGTTCAGTGCGTCGTCACACGATATCAAGGAAATGCCAATATTGGTGAATTTAGACGAAGAACAAGCGGGGTCGCGACGATTGGAACCTTCGGAGCTCGTAGTGATAACTGCATGTCGTGCAAAAGTAGCCTCGAACTCGCGTGCTAATATCGATGAAACGGATCTCGATGATGGCGTGGTTAAAATACCTCCGCAAACATTCGTTGGATGGATGCTCGGGTATCCGATTTTGTATTATTATGGATTAAATCAGGAAGAAAATGAGGAGTGGAGTGCACGTGTCGCTGCACGAAAGCTTTCACTGTGTTCACTGGTGAAAATTGAATGCATAGATGACAAAAATGAGGTGATGTATGGATTCACCTATCCTGAAAGTTTAAATGAAGATGCGCTCATCAAAGAAACTCTGAAGAGTTGGATGGATGGTATACAAAAACAAAAGCAACAATATGCGATTGGTTTGAGTGTTCGTGTGACCCATTGTAGACCTTCACCAGTTGCGCTGTAGAAAAACAACATGATATAGAACGATAGATAGAACTGAAATGTTATAACTTGGTGGTTGATTAGAATTAAATTTTTTTACTTTCTTACTCCGTGCTTATCTACTCCTCGTCTGACTCCTCGTCTTCCGAAGCTTCTTGCAACCATTGCACGAACGGCTTCACCTTCATGAAAAACCTTTGGTCGGCGTCCGGATCATTCTTAATCTCTTTCGCCCGCTGATTCGCCCATGAAAAAATACCGTCTTCAGAGAGCACATCATCATCATAAACCCCTTTGAGAAAAGATGCCGCGCATCCCAGAACTCTTGCACCACCTGTTCGACCTTCAAAAGGGGCTTGCGAACATGCAAGAGACTCGAGAATAGAAACCAAACTGATTTGGTCCTGTTTCTTCGCGACAATTCTTTCAAAAGCTTCGCTAAATTTCTCGACGTTTTTTATCATTTGTGCAGAGAGTTCTTTATCAGATTCTGGCATGTCTTGCGGCTTCAACGAAAGACACGCGAGAGCAATAACTCCAAAAGCGCCAGCTTCCCCTAGGCGTCTACCAAACTGTTCGGCAATTGGTTCCAAAGCTCCTTTTACCGAGTCATGATCGTATTTCTTCGATTCTACGAGCTTCAACATTGCCTCTTCGACAGCTTTCTGAAAGTTGATTGTTTTCTGAACCTCTTCAGCTTCGACATGCGAACCCAACACGGCTTTTCGCAACGTCCCCAAGGAGAAGAACACACACGTACCGTCGCGACGGAGACGACCGATAAACTGTTGCAAATCTTCCCAGGCGAGTAACCTTCCGAGTTCTTCTTGCAAGAGCAAAGTGTCCACGGCAGGACAATCGGTCCCATAAATAGACGAGTAATCGACAACCAACACGTTCAACGGCGGTGACCTTCCTTTCAAAGAATCCGGCACAGTCAATAATGCTTGGTTATATAATCGTTTCACCATGGTTTCTGTGCCTTTACCACTCGCGTACGCGACACCTCGAGACAACATGACCAAAGTGTCAATATCCGACTCCAATGCCTCAGCTAAAGAAATTTTCAACATCGGTCTCAAGGTGACCAAACCGACTTGCACGTCGTCCCCGGCATCGGCTGGGTTTTCATCGTCCGCATCGCCTTTCTTCTTAGCCGCTCGCTTTTCCGCTTTAGCGCTTTCTTTCAACAATCTCTCGGCTTCCTTCAATTTAGAGTTCAATTTATGCACAGCGGCTTGCCAGTCTTCTTTGTCTTTGAAACCCGCGAGTTCCAACGCAGTTCTTCTCGGGTTGATGCAACCAACCATAGTCACACCTTCCTTACTTAAAGCATCTCGAATACCGGCAACTTTCCTCGGCGCGCCTTCCCCAGTACCCCAGCGAACTTTATATTTTTCGAAATCTGGTTGCGGAATAGTTTTCATTTTTGGTTCGATGGACAATCGCAACGATTTGACATCCCCGTAAACTTTCTCCCACGCCGCTTCTGGACCTTCAATGCCTAACAAATCGTTACCTTGCTTCGCAGACATGTGTCTCAACAACAAAGTCGGAATTCGAAAATCACTCATAGCTCGTTGGAACTCCCCATAGTTTTTGAACATCCCAAACGGAGAAATCATAGAAATTTCATTCGTCGCTTCGTTAAACACCGCGAGTTTCGACATTGGCAACTCGTAGGGTGCCATTTCAATGGTGTCTCTTCTCGCCTCCGTCGGGCCTTTCCACCAATCCTCTAACGTATCCCAGGTCCCGAGCGTTGCAGAAGCCAACACAGCCGCGTGCGGCATGTTCGCTTGAATGTTTGAAACGACGCCTAAAACCTTCGGGTCTAAATGAATCCCCATATTCGGCTCATCAAAGTAGAGCAAAATTTTCGATTGGTTGTAAAAACTCGATTCCGGCTGTTTCTTCGCTGCTTCCAATATTCTTGCCGTCGTGTTCAAATCTGCGATGATAATATCTGGTTTTCCTGCGCCGTGATCTTTCAATTTGAAACCTATATCCGCGGCATATTCCAACTGTTGTTCAACCGTGCCGCTGCCGGCGGAGACTTTTTCCCCGATGGCCCTCGCCGCTCTCAAAGCCTTCTTATTCCTCGCCTTATCTCTGATAGAATACGGTCTTCTGACTTGCGTTAACGTCCCATCACCGGTATTATCTCTCGCCGCCGTCCAATAAGGCACGGCGTGCGCCTCGCACTCTTGACCAACTCTCTTCAAAACCTGCTTAGTTGGAACGGAATACAACAAGATAACGCCCTTGTGCTTTTGCTTAATCAAACGCAAATACGCCAAAACCGCAGTAAAAGTCTTACCAGACCCAGTCGGTGTGCTCAGAATTACGTGCAGCGGTAACGGCATCTTCCCGCCACTCTCCACAGCTTGTTCCGTAGCAACGTAATGTTTATCCAAAACCTCCAAAAGTTCGTGTTGATGTTTATACATTCTCGGCACCCCTCCGGATTGTGCCCCAGTTTTATTCGTCCACGCGTGCATAGCCGCAAATGTTTGATCTTTTATCCTATTTGAAACGTTCTCCCAGACAATTTCCGCCGTTTTCCACTGAATCGAGTGTTCTCCATTCATCAATGCCTCTCTCTTCAAAAACAATAAATCTCCCGCTTGAGCGTTATTTATCGCGGTCAACCATCGAATGGTATGCTTCGCGTATTCTCTCATCCCTTTCAATTCGTCCATTATTTGTTGCGCCCACATGGACTGTAACCTCTTCTTCTCCTCTCTATCCGATGAGGCTTGCTCGTATTCTTTCGGAAAGCACTCTTTGACCAATTTCTTGAACACGTCCGAGTCTTTTCTTTGCACGTAAAAGTACTCAAACACCTTGTTATCTAACAACGAAGCAGTCGATGAAGACGCCGCTCCGTCCCACGGTTGAATCTCTCTCATGATTCTAAAACCGGCCGAGCCTCTAACTTTGGCAACTAAATCGCTGTTATCGATGTCCGCCCAATCGTGATGGGTTAACGAAGACCCTACGTCGACTGATAAAGTCGCCTCTTCGGACATCGCCTTCGCGATGACGGCTTGGTCGTTTTCCGTGTCCGAAGCACCACCAGCGTGTAAATCTGAATCCGAATACTCCCCATCGGAAGAGTCGTTCTCATCTTTCTCTTTCTCGTCGCTCATAATTATTGGGACCCGGCTGTTCTCTTCTGTCTAAATACACAAAAGCCAAACGTCTGTGCGCGTCGTCTTTCTGAGGATGATGATTCGAACGAAGAAGACCTTTTCTTCCTTTCTTTTGGATAAATTCTTCACTACAAAGAGAGCAAAAAAGCGACGCGGTGCACGCACACAAAATATAAAGAATAAAGAAACGCAATGTCTCGAAGAGGCGTCCGCAGAGCCGGAGGCGCGAGAAAGATGGTCACCCTGTCGCGAGTGAAAAACATTACCAACGAACAAGAGTGGATGAAAATCTTACGAAAAGCGAAAGATTCGATTGTTTTAGTTGAGTTTGCGTCCGCCACATCCATGGGATCGAAAGGGATGCAACCGTACATGCAAACGATTTCACGAACGGCGGAGTATAATCGAATTAAAATGTATAAAGTGGACGTGGATTTAGTCCCGGATGTCGCGGTGGCGTGTGGAGTGAAAGCGATACCGACGTACCAAATTTGGAAGAGTGGAGAGAAAATAGACGAAATGAGTGGGGCCTTGCCACAAAGATTGGTGACGATGTTGAAAACTCACAACGTTCAAGAGAAATCGAAATTCGTGTATGTAAGATTAGCCGCGACCGTAGCGGCAGCAATCGGTGGCGTTTTTGCCTTACTAAAGTATAAAGCCGAAATTGAATCGAAAGAAAGAGGCGAACGCGAAGAGCTTTTGGTGAAACGTGCTGAAGAACAGAGAAAGTTGAAAGCAAAGAAAAACAGGGAACGAATTAAAGCTTTGGATGCGAGAGGGGAGAAAACGGCAGCAATGATTGGTATGGACGAAGAGGATGAAGAGGACGACGACGACGACGAGGACGACGATTGGGACGACGACGATGAAGACGAGGACTAAGAATATTGTGTTTGCAGTTTTATCTAAAAATTTTCATACATCGTTTCTCTCTCTCTCTCTCTCTCTCTCTCTCTCTCTCTCTCTCTCTCTCTCTCTAAGTGTTTATTATACTTTTCTCTCATTTTACCATTTCAAATCGGGGAAGAGCTCTTCTTTTTTCGGCGATGGCTCCGATCGCGCCGTCGTTGTCGTAGTCGAAGGCATGCCGAAAGTATCGAGAGAAATAGGCGGTGGCGCGTTGGGATTCAATTGTTGCATCTGTGGCATTTGCACTTGCATTTGAGGTTGCTGATTATACATCATTTGAGGGGCCATTTGAGGAGGCATACCACCGTACATGTTTTGCATTGAGGGAGGCGCCTGTTGTTGCATATATCCTCCTTGCATCATTTGCGGTTGTTGGTATTGCTGTTGCGGCATACCTCCTCCCATAAATCCTCCCATTTGTGGCATTTGTGGCATGCCTCCGCCCATTACGTTTTGTTGTTGTTGCATCATCTGCGGTGCTCCGCCGTTCATCATCATACCACCTCCCATTGGTGACATTTGTTGCTGTTGCTGAGACGGCATCATATTCTGTTGCAGCTGTTGCGGCTGTTGTGGCTGTTGCATCATCGGCGGCGTGGCATCAAATAAACCCATGATGTCTTCTTTTGACGCAACAATTTTTGGTGGGGTCGCAGTGGTTTCAACTTTCGCTGTTGTTGTTGTTGTTGTTGTTGTTGGCTGCGGCTGAGCTACGTGGAAATCAGCAAGTATATCTACGCCACCTTTACTTGGCGTTGTCATCGTCGTCGTCGTCGTCGTCGTTGTCGTGAATGGTGCGGAAGTCGGAGCAGCGGAGGAGAAATCTCCCCAATCGTCATCATTTGTTGCTATTTTAGCTCCATCTACTGGAGCCGCTCTAGTACTCGCTGGTGCACTTCCAAAATCCATCCAATTTCCTCCAGGGCTTTGATTACTAGTGTTTGCTACTGCCGGTTGTTGCGCTGGTGCTGTCGGCATATCGCCGAACAGATCTAAGAGTCCTGCCGCTGCGGACTGTTGTGGTTGTGGTTGTTGCAGTTGTTGCTGCGGAGGAGCAGCAGCTACTACATCTCCTCCACCGCCCGCTGCTTCTGCTGACAAAGGTACCGGACCATCGGTTTCTTTATCACAATACATTCTCTTCTCGTACTTTTGTCTGATATACTTCTCCACGGTTCGTAAATCCGATTTCGTCGGTTTCACATTCGGAGGTAAATTCTTCTCCCAAAACCCGTTCGCACGTTCGTTTCCCATGCGTTCCATAAAATCCACCTGAGCTTCCGTCCACTTATCCAACTGCGTCGATCGTACCCTCGAAATGTGCACTCCTAAACTTCTGTGGATTCCAGAGCAGTTCGTACATATGAAAACCCCGAGGTTCATACTCGCCCATCTCGGTAAACGCGACGGACACTCCGCGCACACGACGTTTTCCGGTTTTTTCAAACACGCGTTTAATCGTTTCTGAAGCGCGAGCTGAATTCGATCGGACATTATCGTTCCCGTCGATGCTCTTCGCTCCTCTTCTCTTTCTTCGTCTTCCCGTGCTTTCGGCTCGTGCGCGCGTCCGCGTTAGTGCTCCCCGAAAAAAAGTAAAGCACTTTCACGCGCAGATTATATTATACGTAATTAATAATGTGGTTTGATTGATGTCTTTTCGAGCTCAAAAGTGTTTCGACATTTTTGTCAAAAGAGCCACAGTCTTGTTTGTCCCCATTCAGCATTCAGCCATTGACGATTTTGATTGAAACCTAAAAAAATTCATCCCATCAGATGTTGATGTGGGGAACGATAATAATAATAATAAAGCGCCCTCCCTCAAAATCAACAAAAATTTTGTTGTGTGTGCGTTTTTGGAAGTCAACGACATTTTCCTTTCGAGGAACTGAACTACTTTGATTTTTCTTCTTCTTCTTCTTCTTCTTCTTCTTCGCGCGACATGATTTTGCAATACATAAACGCCCTCAACGCGTCCACAAAGTGGCGAGTAATTCTCGCATCTAAGAGCCCGCGACGACAAGAAATCTTGAAAAACTTAGGCATCGAATTCGATGTCGTCTCCTCCACGTTCGAGGAAAATTTTTCCAAAGAAGGATTGAAACCAGAAGAGTACGCGTGTAAAACAGCACGAGAGAAAGCGAACGAGGTTTTCACGAGAACGAAAGATGAACAGCAACGCGGGAAGGGGGATAAACTCATCGTTATTTCTGCGGATACGGTCGTGGAGAGTGTAGGAGGAACTATATTAGAAAAGCCAAGGAATATAGGCGACGCGAGAGCGATGATGAAGAGACATTCGAACAGTTCTCACAAAGTACACACGGGAGTATGCATAGCCTATAACACAAATACGAACAATATTGAAGCCGCCGAACTTAAACATTTTTCCGAAACTACAATTGTAAACTTTGCGGAAATAGAACCAAAAGAGGTAGAGGCATTCTTGTCTACGAACGAATGGACGGACAAAGCCGGCGGGTACGGAATACAGGGGTACGCCTCTTCGTTTGTGAAAGGTATCGAAGGAGATTACTTTAACGTGGTTGGATTCCCAGTACATGCGTTTTCCAGAGAGTTGAAAATCATATTAGATGAAATCGGCTTAGAATCGATGTGAATGATGAAAATAGGTGATTTATTCATACAATTATAAATTTGATAATAGTAGTAGTAGTAGTTATAATAGTACAGGTGGTAGTAGTAGTAGCTGCAATCATCAATAAAGTGACGAGAAGATATATGGTTCACCCATCAACGAGAAGAAGTTTTCTTCTTTTTCTTGATCTTAATCTCTTTTCTCAAGGGTGTACTCTCGGTGCTCTCTTTTGCAGTGTCTGAATTTTCCTCATAGAAGAGTTTAATCGATTTCGCATAGTTGGATATTGCAAAATTCGTCGCCATCGAGGGACCACGCAACTCGACGAGTTTTACATCGTACGCGCGCGCCGCTTCGACTTCAGTTTCGAACAACCCGAGATAGACGTGTTTTTGTCCAGGCAACCCGATTCTTGCCTCCCATCGACCCGTTGGATGTAATGTGACTCCGCGATAACCCGATGAACCTCTAGCAAAGCCTTGCGATTGGCGTCGAAGGGCCATGATGAGTTCTTCGAGAGAGGTGGAGAGTAAATAGCCTTGTAAATCTTGGTATTTCGACGCAGGATAGTTCAACTTGATTTTGCGCCCGTTCTTTACCAATTTACACTTCAGTGCTACCAGGTCAAACGCCTCAGCAGCGTGTTGTTCGTTGCTGTAGCCTCCAAGGTAAACCTGTTTCTTCGTGTCTCGTATCCAGATGTGTGCTTCCCATCGACCAGAACGCTTGTGTTTCGTCACGCCACGAAACCTGGATGAGTGAGGCAGATGCTGCTTCTGTTGCTGATGTCCTTCTTCATGTTCTTTCAACCCGTGGAAGTTTGGATCACCACCACCTCTCGTGTCTTTATCAATGAGAGGGACCTTCTTCATGTTCGCCGCGATAGTTGCCGCATCAATCTTATGAATCTCGTCTTCTTCTTCAGCTTTGGCTTCTTCCTCTCCGTCTTTTCCGATCGCAGTATGACCTCGCTTTTTCCTCTTTGCCTTCTTCTTCAACATCTTTAATCCTTTTTCTTCTTTTCCTTCTTCTTCTCTTGGAGGAGTCGTTTTCCTTTGTTCTTGTTGTTGCTGATGCTCGCTCGTCGCCAAAAGCGTCACGGCGGGGTGCCAATGGAACGGTAAACACGCGTGCGACACCCTGTGTGTGTTCTCTTCGTAATGATTCACCCCGTTCGACGCGACCTCTGTTGTTCAGAAGATAAGAGAGAGAGAGAGAAAGAGAGAGAGACCATCGTGTTGAGTATTTTTGAGAAGCAAAGAAAATACGAAAGAAATATCTTGTCTTACCATCCAATAACTGCGACGCAATGAAGGCCATCTCCTCCGAATCCGACGTCGATTGGTGTCCTTGACGATGGCGATGATGATGACGATGGTCCATTGCGGCAATCGTTGGAAGGGGAAGCGCGGGGGAAGGAGACACCACCACCACCAACAACAACAACAACAACAACAGAGGACGGAAAGAGAGAAAAGGAAAAAATTTGGCGAACAAAACCCCGAGGTTTGGAAGTATCAAAAGGAGTCAAAAAGAGGAGGAGGAGGAGGAGGAAAAAAGAAAAACGAAACGAAAAATTCTCGTCAAATTAGCGGCGCAGAACACTCGATATAATACATCATGGATCCACAACTATTAAACTCTTTACCGGAAGAGGATAAGACCAAGATGGTCGCTATGATTGAAACCATGCAAACGAGAGATAGGTAAGCAATAGCACTGGTAGTATTTTGTTGTTCCAATCAATGTTTCTCTTGGAGCGGCCGCCGTCATTTTTCGTTATCTGAAAATCTTCACCGCGTGCGTGCGCGCGAGAGAGAGAATGTAAAACACGCTCATATACATGACTCACCGCATCTTTCATTTTCGTGTTCAATATAGTTTGAGAATGTACAACAATTTAGTCGAGAAATGTTTCAGCGAGTGCGTGAATAGTTTCCGCAGGAAGTCTTTGGAAAAAGACGAGGAGAGATGTGTGAGCAAGTGCTGTGAAAAATTTCTGAAACATAGCGCGCGAGTGTCAGTGAGATTTGCAGAGTTGAACGCGCAAACTATGGAGCAACAACCACCGCCTCCACAATGAAGAGATAAGACGAAAGGGATTGTTAGTGTATCATTAGATTATAGTTCTCGTTTTTAAATTAGTAGTTTGTATTTATAAAAATGTTTAGAACTCTCTCTACATCGAATTACGTGTTTTTACTTGTTTTCAACAACCGTCGCTAAGACATCGAAGTAGTTCGGGAACGTCTTCTTCGTCACTTTAGGGTCATTGATGACGATATCTTCGTCGCCACACGCCGCTAAAGCAAAAGCCATGGCCATTCTGTGATCATCATATGTATCGATAGCAACACCTTTGTTGAACCCACCCTTTGGTGGCGTGATGACACAATAATCGGCGCCTTCAACAACTTCTGCCCCGAGCTTTCTAGTTTCCGTGCAAATGGCAATCATTCTTTCTGTTTCTTTCACTCTCCACGAAGCGACATCTCTTATGGTTGTAGTGCCGTCAGCGAATAAGGCGGCAACTGCTAAGGTCATTGCAGCGTCCGGCATGGCGTTCATGTTCACATCAATTGCTTTCAATTTCCCATCCTTCGGCCCAGTACACGTGACCGAGTTCGCCGTCCACTCCAAAGTCGCGCCCATTTGTTCCATTGTGTACGCAAACTTCGTGTCGCCTTGAATGGAATCGAGACCGCACCCTTCGACGGTGACTGTACCACCAGTGATAGTCGCACCAGCTAAAAAGTACGATGCTGAACTTGCATCGCCTTCCACAAATATCGATCCTGGGGACTTGTACGTTTGCCCGCCTTGGATTTTGAACGACTGCAAATCTTCCGCCGCGTCCACTTTCACCCCAAACCTTTCCATCAATTTAATAGTCATCTCCACGTACGGTTTCGAAATCAATTCGGTGACAACCTCAATTTCCACTATCCCAGTTGATAATGGTGCGGCCATCAAAATAGCCGTCAAGTATTGACTCGATACGTTCCCACCTAACTCGATTTTTCCCCCTGGTAAACCCTTGCAGTCAATTCTCACCGGTGGGCACCCAGTTCCCATGGTACACTCCGCGTCTACACCCAATTGCACTAACCCGTCGACTAAATCTTGAATCGGTCTCTCTCTCATTCTTTCCACCCCGTCCAAAACGAACGTGCCTTGCCCTGCTGCCGCCACTGCCGCCGTCAACGGCCTCATCGCCGTCCCTGCATTTCCTAAGAACAACTCTGTCACATCTTTTCCGGTCTTTTCGAATTTACCTCCACACCCCGTGATTTCCAAAATATTATTGGCTCGATCTTCCGTGAAACTCAAGCCTAGGACTTTTAACGCATCCACCATGTATCGGATATCGTCCGAGTCTAACAGGTTTTCGACTTTCGTCGTCCCTTCCGCCAAAGCAGCTAACAATAAGATTCTATTTGATAAAGACTTCGACCCCGGAAGGCGAACGGTCCCATCGATTTTCTTGATTGGTTTTAACGTCAAGGTTTCCTCGACGGCTGCTGATTGGGCGACGGATGGCTGCGCACGCGAGACGAGGTTCCTTCTCGCGTGCGGCCTGCTGTTTCTTTGACCCTTCGAGTTTCTCTCGAACTTGGTAGAAGCGACGACAGATTTGAGGTGCTGTTGCGTACTCGTGGTAGCCATATTATTATTATTACTGCTGCTGCTGCTGCTGCTACAAATATTCAATGAGGAATAATCGGAACTCTCTTCTTTGTGGCTGTGGAGTCGTTTTTTCGGATAAAGCCGGTTTTTTCTTTGTCAGACGCTTTTTGCTCTTTCTTTTTACGTGGTACTTTCACATATTGACGACAACGTGCGCTATTCTATCTATCTACACTAAAACTTCGCCTTCGTGAGAGAAGAACGCTCTGGACCCCGCGAAGACAAACTCTAACAACCGAAACTCTCTTTCATACTGTTTGATTCTTTTCAATCTGAAAGTGTGTTCCTCTTTATCCTCCGCGCTCTCCTCTCTCTTGGAACGATAATAGCTTTCGCAGCTTTCGAACCAGTGTAAGGTGTCAAATTTCGAGTCTTGGTTCAAGACTTTCAAGATGTACGCGATACCTAACGCAAATCCGTCGTCGGTGAAACACGATTGGTTAAGAAGCATTTGTGTTTCGACTTTCGAGGACGAGGGAGACGTTATTGTTTCCGATGCTTTCTGGAGCTTTTGCTTGGAGACGTACATGGCATCAATGTTGGAGAGACACAAGGCGGGAACGATCAAGAAGAAAGCGTTCAAGTGCTTGTTCGTCTCACTTTGTAACTCGCTTGAGAATATATTCGTCAAAACTTCGAAATAATCTGTTCCTTCCGTGCTGTTGCTTCGTAAAGATTCGATTTCGGCGTCGAGTTGCTTGGAAGCGTTTATGGTAAAGTCATGAAACACTGATTCACGAGCGAGAAATTCAAAGTTTGGATGTTTATTTTCTTCCTCAACATCAGTGTTATCGTTATCTTTTCTTGTTGTTATTGTTCGCGTGGCAAACTCGTTCGCTTTGGAGGAATAACGCATCGTGCCAAGCCGTATCATACGCACAAAGCCTAGTGCGTTTCCCATTTCAGTCACGAGGGATCGAAACTGGTCCAGGAAACTGAGACCATCGTCCGCGACGCCGAGTTTCCGCATTTCTTGGAGGAACTGTATTCCTCGAACGACGGGGTACTCTTCGTATTTCTCCTCCGATTGTACTTGTTTCTCTTTTAGAAGCAAAGATTTCACGTGGTCTTCATACAGAAACTGCGAAAATATTTGAAACCTTTGGGCGAGGTACCGAAAGACGGAGTTTATGACCGCGTGAGTTATACCAGTGCCGTGCGTTCTGATAGACTCTGAGACGTGCTTTATCGACAAAGTATTCAAGAGAGTCTTTTGTTTAGCCCAGGAGGACCTTTCAATGAACGTTTGCGTGTTCATGTTGTAGTTGTATCGGACACAAAATGACCGAATGTCTCGAACAATGTCCAATACATCGATGGCTACATTTTTAACTCCGGTATCTTCAACACAAGTTGACGTAGATGATATCGTCGCGGGAGGAAGTTCATCGATTTCCGACAGATTTATACCGTACTTCAGCAACGCAATACTTCGAATTTCTGAGTACATTTTCCATTCGTTAAGAGAAGAGGCTGCTTTTTCGTAGAACAACTTGGCCAAACACGTTTCCACTTCCTTCTTGAGGGAGAAAATAATAGTACCAATCTCCATCGGTGGTATGCTGAGGAACACGTACGCAAACCTGTTATTCCTCCGTTCAGAATCTTCTCTCACACT
Organism: Bathycoccus sp. SAG2; assembly: GCA_009618095.1. Lineage (NCBI taxonomy): Eukaryota > Viridiplantae > Chlorophyta > Mamiellophyceae > Mamiellales > Bathycoccaceae > Bathycoccus > Bathycoccus sp. SAG2. The sequence goes on along the minus strand of VIAT01000041.1, from coordinate 4,957 downwards.
CGTTGCACTATTTGTTTTCCATTGAATCGAAATATTCTCGCTTAAATCGCTCTCTATGTCTCGCACCAAGTTTTCGACCAGCTCGGAACGCAAACTGGCTACTAGAATCCCCTTCCCGAATTCCTTCTCATTTGCTGCATCTGCCAACAAATATTTCATTGGAGACGCGAACGCGCTAACAACTGAAGGTAAACGATAACACTGCTCCGGATGGACGTATATATCTCTTAACACCGCCGGAAACGCTTCTTCGGCGACATTAAACAAACATGACGAATCACAGGAAAATTTTAGTGCGTTTTTAAAATCCGCAACAATCTCCAAATATTTGAACGTTTGAGATGTATTTCCCCAGAAAACACGCTCTTTCAAATTAATCATTTTTATTACGTCTATTGTTAATTTTAAAAGCCCCAATTTCGGGAAATTCAAGAAATCATCTGCCAATAATCGCTCTAAAAACATTTTAATTAATAATTTATTCTTTTTAAAAAATATTTAAAACTTACCGGCTAATAAACACGCATCTAATGCATCGTACAAAATCCCTTCATGTCCACCTGATCGCATTAAATTGGGATTGTCATCATCTAAATTAATTTCTTCGAGTAAACTAGATTTCGCCTTTTTCTGTTATTTTAAAAATTAAATTAATATTTAATTCCCAATTGAAATATGAATTTTAAAGTAATCAACGTACCACAATTAAATCAAATGAATGCAGATTTTCTGTGAAAATTTGTGAAATCTGTGGGGAAAAGTGTGAAAATATAATTTGTGTGAGAAAGTGTCTTTTACCTCCAAAGCGAGTTCGTTTTGTCTGGACACATAACACACTCGAATCGTCTCTAAAAGCTCCGCCAGTTGCCCATAGGCACGTATTCGAGCGCGTCGTTTATTTTCTGGATGTTCCTTTTCGTTGGCTGTATCTTTCGAAAACGTGTTGTCCAAGTGAAGAAAAAGTTCTAAAGAGGCTTTTATGTCTCGAGCTATGCGAATGCCTCGAGTAAGAGTTTCGAGCGATACTTTACCATGGTCATTATCTCGTTCAAATTCGCTCGTCCAACTCGTCACTTCGGCTATGAAATCGACAATTATCGTTGCCAGCTGCGCGTTCATGTCGTTATACTTTACGATTTTATTCTCCAAGTGGGTCTGCCATTTTTTCTTGCTCGAAGGCAAAACACTTTCTGATAGCTGGACCATCAGAAAGTGCAACGGATCAATCACAATCCCAGTAGATGCGACTAAACCAACAACCTTTTCCGAAAAAATGTGCTTCAATATCTTTTCAATCAATCTCATGTCCGAACTCTTCGGTTCTAAGCGCACTAACAAAACTCCCAATGCTAAAATGCCGACATCGTTTTGTACAACGCAGTCGACTTCAAACATCTCCAAACCATACGCATGCAAAGACCGCAAGAGTCGCATGGGGACTTCTTCCATCGCATTCTTCTTACTATGACTACTACTACCCCGACGATTCCCTTCGTCTACGATCTCTCTCACGATGGTTTCGAAACAGCTCTTCGAACACAGCTCAAACTCCAATGTTTGCATAGTTTTCTTCAAAGCGAGTAACTTTTTCTTTTGTTGTTGTTGTTGTTGTTGTTGTTGATCTTCTTCTTCTAAAGCTTCTTTCAGGGCTACTTTTATCGCCTGGAACGACCGTCGCAAATGACCATTCGAGGCTACCGCTTCGTCTATCGTACACGCCGTGGCTAAACACATCGTTAAGGTCTCAAACACTATCGTCAAGTTCACGTGACTCAACGGTCTCTTCTCCTCTACCGACTCGTCGGCGTATTGAAACTCCAACTGTCGAAACGCATTCACTGCGACCGCTTTTAAATGGTCCCGAAACATCACCGAGTCTTGCAGCATGGTTAATTTTTTCGTAAATTGTGCTAATACAGCGTTGTTAATACTGTTCTTGCTCTCCTCCTGTTTATTATCTTTGTTTCTTCTTTCCCTCTCCTTAGAACACCACCCGAACGATATCACGTTCGGTAAAATCACATTTCGACTTAACTTTTCCAACCTTTTCGCTTCCACGTATAACGAGCTGAACGCGACCGCGAGTTTAGAAAATAACACGTTATCAGTCTCGCCTAAATCTTCTATTCGTATCTTGTTGTTATTTGTGTTCTCAACGCTTACTATTGATGAAGTCTCGTTACTTCGTTCTTCCCACGAGACGCTGAAATTCGATTGGAACTCGTTCGTTATGAACGCTTTCAATTCCTCTAACTCTTCCTCGTTTTCAATTCTTCCATTCCTCTCGTCGTCTCCTTCTACTCGCGTCGTTCTGGTACCTCCGCCCATGCTCCTTTTTCTCGACCGCACCGGATGCGGGCGGAGAGAAGCGCGCGTTTTGTGCCTGACGCAATTCTATATGCTTGCTCTCTCTGCTTTTTTTTTCGTGTTCAACACCATTTGGGACGGACAGACAAAAAAAAGGAAAGAATTTTCCATTTGCTTTTGTGTCCCATCCATCGATCTTCTTCATTTTTCCATATTTTGTACCTTATGGCATATGGCATATGTGACCTCTCGACACCTTTGAAGAAGAAGAAGAAGAGAGAAGAAAAGGAACGAGAGAGATCATCGTCACAAAAAAATCAAACGGAGAAGTTTTTTTTCTGTCTTCTTGTTCACTTTTGAGAGAGACCCCCCCGGTCGTACCCCGGACCGCACGCGAGCACACGCACACAGAGAGACAGAGAGAGAGAGAGAAAGAGAAAGAGAGAGAGAGAAACGCGGGCGCGCTTTAATATAAGACACGCAGAGAGAGAGAGATTACACAAAAATAGAAATAAGAAAATGTCACCACAAAACCGATTGTTGAAGACGATTGTAGCCATCGTCGTCCTCTTCGTGAGCGGCGTGTTCCAACACGACCGACCACTTCTCGCCGAAGCGAAAAGGGGCGACCCGGATAAACCGAAATATTTACCGTCCACGATTTATTATTCCATCCGCCAAGCGCAGCAAATGTGCGACATGCCGGTGCCGAAAGGGCACGAAAACGACGGAGCGCCTTTGTTACCGAAAGCGCGAGTGCAAGGCAGAGTCGATCAGAGAGCGTTGCACTTGTGCCAGCAGTGGAATTTCGTCGTCGCGAACAGGCAAGCGCAAGGGAAAATGCAAGGGTATAAATTGAAGCCGATCATCCCGCCAGAGCACTTTCATGATGGATACGTCCCAGACATGGATAAATCTGCGGAATATCCTGAAGCGGTGCAAGCACAAAATCGATTAGGCTACGCGACCGGGGACGAATACGACGAGGAACACATGAAAATGTCGAGAGAAATTCACGATGCGTCTGAACACGTAGGAACTGGAACTGGGCAAGCAGCTGCATTTGCGGACGACGTTTTATTAGTCGCTGGCGCCATTTTGTTCGGTGCTGCTTTGAAACACCTGTACGATTCGAAGGCTGACCCTTTTAAACCTATGGCAAACGTGCCAAAGTTTCCATTAAGGCCAGATCCGGAAAGTGGGGAGGCGCAGAAGCACGAACCGCAGAAGCACGATCCGAGCGGATGGGAGAAGCAAGGTTAACAACATAATCATTTGATGTCTTGATGAGGGACACGAACATGATATAATTAGTACAGAGAGAGAGAGAAAGACCCCAAGGGAGAAAGAAACATAGTACAATTTTGTGATGAGTGAAAACTATGTAAATTTGTATCACTTTTTATTACTAAACATTAATCTTCTTTCTTAGACTCCTCCCCGCCGGCGATCAAAAGAGCTTTTGCGATTTCCTCGAGAAACGCATCTACTTGCTGCGCAGCAGAGCTTTGTGCGACTCTCATTTTTAAAGCATATGTGGTCATCTTTTCATTCTCCGAAGCGGCGTTGACACACGGAAACGTCACGCCCTTCCCGCCTTCCATCTTTGCAAACTTTTGGCCTTTGAACATCGAAGCGTTCAAAATCAAGCGAAAGTTACCTTTCGTGCGCATTATCATTCTCACTGTATCTTTTTTCTTCGTCGAGTTGATTTTAAATTCACCTCGTCCTCGTTCTCTCCATCCTGGCATTTTCCCATCCTCTTCGCTGCTTACGTACTCGTACAAAGCGCCGTCCGTTTTGAACAGTAAATCTTCGTCTTCTTCACCAGTTTGCTGCTCGATTTCTTTCATCTCTTTTGCAACTTTGAACTCTCTCTTATTGTCCTCGCCTTCTTCTCCTTCTTCTTCTTTACTTCCTTCTCCTCCGTTAGATGTGGTAGTTGTCTCCGTTTCCTTCTCGCTAGTATCGTTTGCTATTTTACTCCCACCAAACACGGCACCGAAGACGGGTGCAGTAGTGGCAGGTGCTTCACCATCGCCCTCTTCCGTTTTCTTCTCGCTAGTAGTATTCGTGTCGTGGTCATTCTCTTCTTTCTTTTCCGCCTCCGGTTTCTTTCCAAACGCTCCGAATCCAGTCCCTCCCGTACTTGTAACTTGCGCTTTCAAACCTCCGAAACCACCACTGAAACCGCCAAAGGATTTCCCAAAGCCAGCTCCGAAACCGATTCCTGGCGCAGTTGATGGTGGTGGTGCTGTTGTCGTCGTCTCTTTTTCGTTCTCTTCTTCTTCAGCTCGTTTCTTCGCTGGAGGTTCTTCTACTTCCTTTTTCTCTTGTTGTTGTTCGTTCTCTCTCGGTCGCTTCTCTCCCGCTTCCGTCATATTTGTGCGCGCGCGTGATGTTCTGCGTTGAGATGAACCTTTCCGCAGTCAGGGTGTGGTGCGACGTGGGATGCAACAGCAAGCGCGACAAAGTGAGAGAAAGAGAGAGCCCCTGCCGTGCGCGAAGAAAAGAAGAGGAATTATTTCAAAAAGACAAAAGCGCTTCGATGTTCGACGTTCGACCACTTTTTTTTTTGAGCAAAAAAAGTCACAAAACGAAAACTCTCTCTCTCTCTTTCTCTCTCTCTCTCTCTCTCTCTCTCTCTCTC
>VIAT01000040.1:0-25034 GCA_009618095.1 Bathycoccus sp. SAG2 | reverse complement strand
GTCTTTCTCTTCGTTTCACTCACTCAAAGTTTTGATGGCAAAGCGTCCTCTCAAAGATTCAAAAGGGAACAACACGACAGAGCACATTCAGGTTAGGGTTTAAGGTGTTGTTATTTAGGGTTTACAAGTAAGACGATGCAGAAGACTTTGGTGAGAGAGGGACTGAGGGAGGGGTGTTTTTTTTGGCGGCGTTTTCAACACTTTCTTATTTTTTTACGACAACAACCCATCATCTCTGTGTGTCGAGCGTGTGTTCGAAAACACCACCACCACCACCACCACGAAGGAGGAGGAGGAAGAAGAAGAAGAAGAAGAAGAAGACTTTTTTTTGCCGCGTCTATATCGTCGTCATGCCTCGACTCCCGTCCAACTTCGCAGCGGCGAAGAAGAAGAAGAAGAAGAAGAAGACGGGGACGTCGATGATGGATTCCGACAACAACAATTCGGAGGATTCATCTTCGGACGACGACGAGGAGGAGGGAGGATACACGGTGGTCGGAGAAGACGTCACGGACTCGTCCGCGTCGGAAGGAGACGAGGAAGAGGAGAACAAAAGAAGTGAAGATGGAAGGAGCGCTCCAACGGGTGTTCTTCAAAGACCGAAAGTGTGGCGACCGGAAGACCACGAAGGCGCCACTGGGGAGGGCGGACGTCCAGAAGAGATGGAATACGACGACGACCAAAAAAAAAAAACAAGAAAAGAAAACCCTAAACCCTAACAAAACATGTGACTCTCCGTCGTCCATTGGAAAGAGATATTTTAAACGACGACGACGACGACGACGGAGAAAAAGATCGACTCCACTAGACGAATTCGTCCACACATTATAGAGTATTGTTTGCTTGCCTTTTATTACGAACGCGCAATAAAATGATGATGATGCGTTCGAGTAGTAGTTCGTCGGCTGCTTTGTTTTTCAACGCGTCGTCGTCGTCGACGCGCGTCGCCGCCGCTTTCGTCGGGAAGACGACGACGACGACGAAGAAGAGTCCTTCTTCTGTCTTGCGATCGACGCCTCGAGCAACGATGAGCGTCGAGACGATCAATTCCGAGAAGGAGGACTCTTCTTCTTCTTCTTCTTCTTCTTCTTCTTCGACGGCAACAGCGCTGGTCGCGTTGCGATGCGCGTTTCGCGCGGAATTGAGCGTTGGCGAGACGTTAGTCGTCGTTGGGTCTACGCCTTTACTTGGAGAATGGAAAGCCGAGGATGGGTTTAAACTCTCGTGGACAGAAGGCAATGTCTGGAAAGGGAACTTACCGGTCGAACGAGAAGAGTTCGAGTTCAAATTGGTCGTGGAGAAGACATCGGGCGAGACGTATTGGGAAAAAGGCGAGAACAGAAAGATAAACAAGACGATCGAAGCGAACACGGTGGAGGTGAAGAGCACGTTTGGCACGAATGAGGACATGGAGGTGAGTTTTATGGACGGCGTGGCGTCGCCGACGGTGCAATCGAATGTAGTTGATTTTGCGCGCGAAGAAGAAAAGAAAAAAGAAGAAAACGTAGTAGCAAAAGCAGAAATGAAGAAGCCGACAAAATCGACGAAAAAGAAGAAAGCGGCGGCGGCGGCGAAAAAGACGACCACTGGAGCGTATAGAACCGTAGAGAAAGTGAAGTACGACAACTTTGCTTTGTTAAAATTCGACGAATTGATGGAAAAGAATTCGATGATTTCCATGGAAGAGTTTAAAGCCATTTATCCGGAAGACGTGAAAATGAAAGCCGTGGAGAAGAGAACGGTCGAGTTCTTGTTGAAAGGCGGTGGTGGGAAGTTTTCGTACGCGTTGAACGAAGAGGCGAAAGGGTACGCTCAGTTGCTCTTGTAAGTTTTGAGAAGACTTCGATAACGAAAGAGACGACAATAAATACTACATAATAAGAGTGTAAAATACTAAGTGTGCATAAAAAACGATAAAAAAGAAAGAGACAAGAGACACACAGAGAAAGAAATGATGGAGTAATAATGACGTCAAGATTGTCATCGGTATAGTAGTTGAGGATGCGCGTTTGTAATATTATTGAAGCATCTGATCACACTGAATTATTATATAGTTTCGCATATTATTGTGTGTTATATCTTTTATCATGAGAGTTCTATTTTTATCTTCTTAACGCGTTTGGACGATCCCAGCGTTGATTAACTTTCTCACTTTCGCCATGATCATCGGGTTCTTCTGGTGCTCCATCGCCGCCTGCGGGTTTTCGCTCATATCGCGCAACACTTGATTCATGACGGGATCGGCTAAAATACTTTGAATTTCTGGATCTTTCATCGCGTTTTCTTGTCTCGATTTCAACTCCTCCTCAGTCAACATACCACTCGCGGCTTTGTTTTGTTCCATGACGCATCGTCGCGCGCCATCTTTCAACTCTTCGTTCGCCGGGTCGATTTTCAATCCCGCTTGGTAGGTTTCTAACGCTTTATCGTATTGTTTCGTGAAGAACTCGACGTGTCCTTTTCTCGAGTACCCTTTTACAAATGTAGGATCGATTTCGATGCACTTCTCCGCATCCTTCAAGGCTTCGTTAAAAGCGGCTAGTTTCGTGTAACACGCGGAACGGTTTGAATAGGATTTGTGATCGGTTGGGTTTCTTTTAATCGCTTCGGTGTATTTCGCGACGGCGCTTGGAAAGTCTTGGTTTTTGAACAACTCGTTCCCTTCGTCTCTCGCTTTTTCGCCCAACTCTGGGTTCAAATACGCTTGAATCTCTTTATCCTTTAATTTCTTCTCGCAGCCGTTTAATTTGTTTAACGTCGACGCTTCTCTGTGTTCAGTGAGCGATCGTTGGTACCACTCGATGGCTTCTGTCAAGTTGTCCATCTTTTCATACGCCGAAGCTTTTCTCGCCATCGCTTTCGCAACGATTCGGTAATCCGAACGGTTTTCTCGGCCAACTTCGATGCTCTTTTCGCAATCCTCGATGCACTTATCGAAATCACCTTGTTCGAATCGTACCGCCGCGCGATTGTTAATGTACGTCGGATCGGTCGGGTCACTCTCGATGGCCTCTTCGTATTTCTTCACCGCCTTTTCAAAGTCTCTCTTTTTATAAAACGCGTTCCCTTCCTCTTTCAACTTCAAAGCTTTTCTCTTGTTCTCCGGTAAATTTGCTTCTTCTTCTTTTTTAATCTCTTCGGGTGTTTTCTTCTTCGGTTTCGCGGGTTCCGGCGGCGCTTTCGTTTGTTGTTGTTGTTGTTGTTGTTGTTGTTGTTGTTGTTGTTGTTGTTGTTGTTGTTGCGCCGCCGCCGCGGCTGGGGGCGCTCCTGTGATGTTCAACCCAAGAGCCACCGACAGCACATCCATTACTCTCGGATCTTGCATGTGCTTTTGTAACGCGCCAGAACAGTCTTTCTGAAGCTCAGCAAAGATCTTCATAAAATCCTCCTGTTGAAAATACGCTTTGGTTTTCGGATCCGTCATTAACTTCACCATCGTTTGTGGATCCGTAAATAGTTTCTTGAACTTTGAGTCCTCGTCTAACTTCTGCTCGCACTCTTGCACGCCATTTTTACACGTTTCGTTCGAACCGTCCACTTTCAATCCGTCCTCGTACGCTTTCTTTGCCAAATCGAACTCGCCTTTCCCGAACAGCGCGGCGCCTTTGCGTCCATAGCCTTTCACAAAGTCCGGTTTCAGTTCGATCACTTTTTCCGCGTCCTCGAGCGCGAGATCGAACTCGTTGTTTCCAGCCTGCGCATGTGTGTGTGTGTACGTTGGTGATAAAACTCGTCAGTCTTTGCAAAACACCCCCAAAGCGACCAATACGACTGTGGTGGACAAAAACGTTGTTTTCGTCGCCAAAGTTTATTTATTAAAGGCGTTTTTCCTTTCTTCTTCTTCTTTTCTTCTTCTTTCTTGTTGAAAAAAGACTCTTCTACTCCTTTTGGGGAGAAGAAGAAAAAAGCTTCTCATCCTTTCGAAAAGTTTTCTTCTTCTTCTTCTTCTCCTTCTTCGCGTGCACCACCACCACCACCACGAACAGAGAGGAGGTTTGTATCGCCTCTAAAAGCGTCCAAACCGACCGACACGACCGACCCCCGACACACATTCCGATCGACTCTCTTTGACGCACAACACAACGAGAGACTTTGACGACGACGACGACGACCAAAAAAAAACGCTCTCTCCAGAATCGAAACGACTTTAAAACGATGACTAAAAGAAGAAGAAGAAGATTTTTGACGACGACAACAACGCACCCTCGCCGCGCTTCTGTTGGAGTACAAAACGTGGTGATTCTCGAGAGTCTTTTCGGCATCGATCGCGCGCGTGAAGAAGTCGACCGCGCTGGCAAAATCGCCTTTTTTAAACGCCGCGTTCCCCGACGCTTTCAGTTCTTCCATGACGATTGATTTTTGTATCTGTGTGTACAAAAGTGATGTGTGTGAGATTGTGTGATGTTTTTCTTCTTCTTGGTGTTTTTTGGGTTGCGCTTTTTGAGAGAGAGAGAGAGAGATATTTACACCACACTAAAATTCACTCTTTGATGATGGAGGAGCAAAAATGAAGAAGAGACTTTTTCTTCTTCCTTCTCGTCCCAAAGAAGGGAAAAGAGTAATCATCAAAAGTCACAAAAGGAGGACTTTTTCTTTGCTCCATTTTACTACTCATTTATTCTTCTTTTTCCCGCCTCTTTTCTTTTCTTTTTTTTGGGTCTTGTAATAAAACCACACGTGTAGTAATATATAACTACAGAAAATTGGTGGGAGTCCAAGTGGACACCACCACCACCACCACCTTTGTCGCGCTTTTGTGCCGCCTATCGCGAGAAAGAGTGCGACGACGTAAACGACGACCCCGACGACGACGCCGCAAAGAGAAAAGAAGTATTCGATTACGATGAACGCGCGTCTCGTGCTCGGAAACACCACCAGCACCACAGGAGTAGTATTCGATGATGGAAGAAGAAGAACCCAACTTTACCAACAAAGGATGATGATGACAGCTTTTTTTGAACGCCTTTACCACAAAAGACGAACACATCGAATTCGACGCAACAACAAAGGCCGCCCAAAGAAGGGCGGCTTTCCCGTGTCCGTGCGAAGCGAAATACGAACGGGCGATGGAAACTCGAAAGCCGCCAGAGTCTTAGGACTGTCGCTTTCGGAAGCAACGGACGAGCGAAAGTTAAAACGAGCGTACCGACGACGCGCTTTGAAAACACACCCGGACACCGGGGGCACGTCCGCCTCCACGGAAGCGTTCCAAGAGGTGCAAAAAGCGTATCGCACGTTGCGTCTGGAAATCGCGAGTCCAAATAACGACGCGTTGACCGCGGAAATAAGCGAAGACGACGAGGAGTGGGAAGAGCACGACTGGCGATGGAAAGTGAAATACGAGAAAGAGAAGGCGCTGGATCGAAACGTAAACGCGACGTCGCAGAAGAAAAGAGAGGAGGCTTTTTGGAGAGTACGGGAGATGAAGAGGATGGCAAAGGTGAAAGAAGAAGGTGTTGGGATTCCTGCTGCGGCGGCAGGTGGTGCCGGTGAGGGAGGAGGAGGAGGAGAAGGAGAAGGTAATTTGTTCCCATCGAGAGCGAATAAGAAGAAAAAACGAGTGATAAAACCGATAAGCCAACAATCGTCGCCGATAGAAAACTTCCAAAAAGTACAAGAGGCGGAGAAGGAAAGGCTGAGAAAAGAAGCCGAGGCGAAGGAGAAGCGAATACATTTCAAAGCGGTTGGAGGTCCAGACGCGTCGAAATCGTCCACGAATGCTGCTCACGACACGTTAAACACGCAATTGAAAGGGTTGAGAAGAAAACACGTGTTAAGATCTCGATACGGGAATCACGCGAATACTCCCTCGGAGGAAGAGCGCGAAAAGGCGAAGAGCATTCGAAAGTACCAGTTGGAGTTGGAAGATTCCGAGGAGGAACGGTTCATGCGTCTCGCGAGAATGGCAAAAGATTGGAGGGACAAAAAAGCTGGCGTGCACACGTGGAGAGACACTGGGTCGATGTCGGACGACGATAAGATGACCCCGCGGGAGCTCTTATTAGCCGCGGTGGAAAGCGTCTCTCTCGGAGGCTCGCAATAGTTCAATTGTATATAGTTTACGTAGATTTTTAGCACGCGAAGGATTAATGACAAAAAAAAGCACCTAAATATTATTGTGCGTTATATTAGTATTACAACAGACGTTGATCGCGATAAATAGAAGTGAGCCGTTCACAAGCTTTGCCTTTTCATTTCAGTTAAGAATACATCATAATTTTAGCTTACCACCACGTAGTTTTAAGCGTCGTCGAAATTCAGAAGAACGAAAACATAGTTGCCATTTCACTGTCTTTTGGGAAGTACTCGTTGAGTTTATCGATTGCATCTGGCGAACACGGCGCTTGTCCGACCGAAGCTGAACTCGATTTCCTTCGATTTCTCAGTAAATCTCGCGGTTTCGCTTTCATGTGTCGCAACTCATTCGGCCCAAATACCGGAATAGTTCGTCTAGCCACTGGACTCAGCGGTCTGGCCATCTGGCCGTTCACTTTCGGGTTTTGATCGTACGGGTGCTGATGTTTCACCTCGCCGCCGATGGCGCCTCCCAAGTTCGCCGTCTGGTCGTTCAGAGACGGATCTGGCGTAAAGCGCATATATTTTCTACCCACCGCTTCCATATCAAACGAAGATAAATCTTCGTCCATAATTTGGCCTAACGATCGTTTCGTCCCCGTTGACGGAGCGAAGATATCCTGGGTTCCATTACTCTTTGCTCCTCCGTTTTGGAACCCAGTCACGTGGGCGTCGTGAAGCAAATCGGACGATATGCTCTTGTTCTCCGCCGCGTTCTTCTTCGTCGCAGCAGCTAATTGTACCTTTGTTGGATTCTTTCTAGTCGTTCTCTTATTCGTCGTTACCTTTGTCGTCGATTTTGGTGGTTTCTTCGTCGCTCCTACTGATGCCTTTGTTTTATTACTATTATTATTGTGAACTTTCCCATTGCTTCCTATTGTTCCGTTGTTGTTTGCTATCGTCGTCGTCGCTATGCCATTTATCTCGGAATCATCAGCATCATCAACGACAACCGTGTGGACTGGTTCATTAGCAAACTGTGGAATCACTCGCCATCGGTCGTCTTGCACACCTTTGGCATCTTTCCTCGTGAACCTTTTGCTCGTATACAACGCGTGTCTCACTTGAGACTTCCAGTGTCCGTTCGACGTAATAACTCTCGATTTTCGATTGTGCTTATGCGCGATTCGTCCGTGCTTTTCGCACGTTTCGTAAATCTCTCTCAACGTCGACGAACGCGTGGCCGAGGTCGTGATTGCAAAGTGCACCAAGTCGTGAACAGATAAGAACGCTGTCGTCGTGTGCGTCCCATTCGTTCTTTCTTTCGTTGTCGCCCCTTCTTGCTCCAACTGCTGTTGCAGATGCGCGGCGCCAATCGTCGGAATAGGTCTTTCGTCCATGTTCCTCGCATCCGAAGGGTGAAATCCTTTGACGTTATTATTCGTATCGTTGCTTTTTTTACTATCTTTGCTGTTTGAATTCTGTTCCCCGTCACTTCCGTTTGGATGGTGTTGCTTTTGTCCTCCTCTCGTTACCGCCATCGGCGCCGGCGGATTCGTGAACACGCTTTTATTCTGCTGCTGTTGCTGCTGCTGTTGCGAAAGAGAGAGAGAGAGAGAGAGAGGACGTGAGCCATCGCGAAAGCAAAAAGCGCGATGATACTTTTTCTACGGAGCGCGCGCGCACACGCAAAGGAGTTCGAGGAAAAGAAGTTCTTCTTCGTCGTCGTCTCCCCCCTTTGTATTTAAGAAAAGCACATCATCATGTCTTCGTTTTCAACCCACAACAAGAGGAATACTACCCGAAAAAAAAAGGCGAAGAAAAAAGCACACAAAAAAAAACTCAAACGTCGTCTTTTTTGTCGCCTTTGACGCGAGCCAAACACCACCACCACCAGCTGTTGTTGTTGTTGGTGTTGTTCTCTTTTTGGTGGCTTCTTCGATTTGCGTCGCAAACAACACCAACAACTCTAATATTTACGTACCGTCGTCGCGAGCGCGTGGAACGCCCCGGTATCCGAGAAAAACGAGTCCGGCGTGATTCTGTCGGACATTTCGGCGCGTCGCGCGCGTCGTGCGCGGTTCGCTCGACTCGCGCGCGCTCTCGATTCCGAAAGGGATTTCCCTTTTTTTCTTCTTCTCCCGTCCGTCACCCCCCAAAATGACTCAGACAAATGGAAAGAATGTCGTTCTTTTTTTAATCGGGGGGCCGTCGTAAAGCGATACCAACTTTGGTGGAACGCTTTACACAAAGCCGCGTGAAGATGGTGGTGGTCCCTTTTTTCGAGCGAAGAAGAGCGCTCCGCGCCCGACTTTTCGCGCGGTTTTTAAATGCGGTGGTCGCGTGCGCGTCCTTCTTTAAAAAGCGCGCGCGGAATCGAAGTGTTTTTTGGCGACTTCAGACGGACGACGACTTTGACGCTTTTACCCAACCATACTCATTCAAAAAGGCTAATTTAGGGTCTCAAAAAAAGAGAAGAGATTTTATGGGGAAAAAAGGGAGGGGGGGCGTTTTCCGTTATTTTCAAAATATCATTTTGTTCCCCCATTATTAGAGTGACATACATAGTATAAAAGTGTGCAAACACGACTTTGAACGTCGTTGACTCCTTTGTTGCCTGCGAAAGAAGAGAGAGAGAGAGAGAGAGAGAGAGAGACGATGACTTTTTCGTCTTCTTCGCGTTCTTCCAAATCGGGAGGAGGAGGAGGAGGAGGAGGAGGAGGAGGAGGAGGAGGCGTCTTTTTTTTCTTCTTCGACATCGTTTCGATTGCACTCCTCCCTTTTGTGCTCCTCCTTTTCTCATCGTCCATGTGCCGCATCATCATCACCGAAACCGATGCGACGCAGATACGACGATTCGTGAACATCGCGTCGGACGCGTCGCTGGAAACGAATTTAGAGAAGAACGTTCGCGAGTTGTGCCGTCTCGTGAGCGCGGAGTCCATATCGGCATCCGGTACCAAAGGAGGCGGCGTGGAAGACGCTCGCAAAATTGTGGAACAAAAGTTGAAAGAGTTGAAATTTGATTCCATCAAGACGTTCGATTTGGAAAAGTATCACCCCAAAGCGCACTCGGTGATGGTTGGGACGAAAGTGATTAATAAACCGACGTTTGCGGATTTTGACGAGACGTTAATTCCAACCGTATTGTTTTACAACCATTACGACGTGCAACCGGCGGATGGACTCTGGACGGAATCGGAAGCGTTTCCGAAGACGTTCGAGGAGTGCGTGAACACCAATCCAGAGACTGGGAACATGACGCGGGTGAAAGGTCGAGGCGCGAGCGATAACAAAGGCAATTTATGGGCCGTTTTATCTGCGATAGAGGCGTACATGACGAAGAAAGGGAACAAGCCGGTAAGAGTTATTGTCTTAGAGGAAGGACAGGAAGAAATTGGGTCGCCCGGGTTAGACGTATGGATGAAAAAATACGCGAAACAGTACATCGGGAACGTAGACGCCGCGTTCTCGGCGGACGGATCCACAGGAGATTGGAATAGAAATGGCGTATTAACGTTAGGTTTACGAGGAGGTGTGGATTTGGAAATCACGGTGCAAAACGGTGCGGAAGTTGATTTACACTCGGGCTCGTACGGTGGAGCTATTTTGAACCCAATTCACGCTTTGAGCGCGTTGACGGCATCTTTCCACGATCCGAAAACTGGAAGGATTTTAGTCGACGGATATTACGATGACATTTACAATTTCTCGAGCGAAGAAATCGATCGAATGAAAAAAGATTTCCCGAGCAATAAAGAGTTTCGGAAGACTGCATCGGGTGGCGCGTTGTTTGGCGAAACGAATTTGTCCATCGCAGAGCAGGTTGGGATGAGACCAACGATCGAGTTCGTCGGCGTGTATGGAGGTTACGTTGGCGATGGAATCAAAACGGTATTGCCAAACTACGCGTCGGCGAAAATAGTGAGTCGATTAGCTCCCGGGCAAGATCCGCGAAAAAGTTTACGGTTAATGAAGAAACACATAAAGAAAACCGCGTTGCGAGTGGCCCCGGGAGCGTACGTTTCGACCGTCGATTCCGGATTCTCGAACGAACCATTTAGAGGTCAAATTGATTCGGTTTCAAATCGCGTGGCGAAGAAAGTTCTGACGGAAACCTACGACGGCGTCGAACCCAAAGTCGTCTACGAAGGAGGATCAATCCCAGTCATGCGCATGATTCAGAAATATATCTCGATTGAACCTGCGTTGATGGCTTTCTCAACGAAGGATAACATGTACCACGCGCCGAACGAGTACTATAGTATCGACCAGTTCAAAACAGCAACAAGATCGTACGTGAGAGTTTTAGCGGAAGTATCCGAGTTTGAGAAAAAAGGCCGCTCTGAGTTTGAGTTGAAAATACGACAAAAAGCGAGACGCGTGAAAGAAACGTTGCAAGGGGGGATAAACGGGGCGAAACGAGGATTAGATCCCGCTTTGGACGTGGCGAAGGAAAATATGAAGCGAGGGTACGACACGTTCGTCGACGGTATTCGACACGTCACCGGGAAACAGAAGAAGGAATTGTAATAAGTAGTAGAACCGCACGAATAATAAAACACAAATACTATTAATAATTGAAACTTGTTGGTACGAACTACCACACGGTACTGCCTACATTACACACATAAATACAAAGAGACTTAGTAACTACATATCTAAGCTATACATACTGCTATATATTCTACGCGCGCCGATCTATTTTTTATACTTGTTTTATTTCGTCTCCGGCGTCGAAGATGTCGTCGAAGATGTCGTCGTCGTCGTCATCGAATACTCCTGATGGTGTCTCTCTCTCGCCCTTTGCTCCATCTTTCGATTGACGTACGTCCCCGCCCCGATACACACGGCTAAACTCACCCCGACAACAACCGCGTCTTGCCAAACGTATCCGGTTCTCGCGACAAATCCGCTTCTTTTCAACCGTTCCGCGTCTCTCCCCGCTTTCCTCGCCTGCGCTTGAAACGTCTTTTCCTTGAAATCCTTCCTATTCCTCTCTGCCTCTTTCTTCTCCTCTCGCCACCATTTGCTGTTTTCTGCTCTCGATTTCGATTCCGATTTGAATCGCGCGTATCTCTTCTTCAGCTCGTCTTCGGTGTATCGCGAGTCTTCCCAAGAGGCGCCTTCGTAGTACCCCGCGTTGTCGTCGTTGGTATTGTTATTGTTGTTGCGAGGGCTTTTTTGTCCGGCGGCGGGTGTTGTTGGACGTCGCCATTGTCTCGTCCTTTCTCCTCCTCCTCCAAAAGAATGGTCTCCTCTTCGCAGCGCGTCGTACGCCCGTCTCTTCCCGGCGTCCCTCAAAATCTCGTACGCGTGCGCTATTTTCTTAAACTCTTCCCCTTTATCGTCGTCGTCGTTCGATTTTTGTTTAAGACGACGACGACTTCGAGGAAGAGGATCATCATCATCATCATCTTTAACGGTAGTAGTGTTGTGCATCATCGCGTCGGGATGTTTTTCGCGAGCGAGTTCTATGTAGGCTTTCTTAATCTCCGCGCCGGTCGCCGACGGGGACACGCCGAGCGTGGCGTATAAATCATTATTATTGGTCTTCTTGGTCTTCTTCTCCTTCTCCTTCTCTTTGAAGGACGACGACCCTCCTCCCGGCATGGTGGTGGTGGTGCTGGTTTTGGTGTATTAGTTACAACAGCGCATTCTTTTGAAGCATTTCATCGTCGTTTTATCCAATTGGATTCCAAAGACATCTCAATCTTCTTCACTTCATCAAAGCGTGTGTATTTCTATAATACGCGAGAGACGATGTTGGCGTCGTTTACGTCGTTTACGTCGTCGTCAAAAGAAGAAGAAGAAGAAGCGACGACTCGAAAGAAAGAAGAGGCGTGGTCGAAAGAAGAGAACACGACTACCAACACGACTCCCATTGCCCAACAAAAACGCATCGACGCCCCGTCGTTCATATTCGCCGTCGTTGTTTTTTGTCTGGTGATGTTCTCTGTGGTAGTCGGGAGTTTCGTCAAAGTGCCAACGAGGAGGGCCACGTACGACAAAACGCAAAAGATCACGAGCGCGCACGACGTCCATTTCGCACACGCGCACCACCTTCACCATCATAACAATCATCGAGACGACGACGACGACGACGAAGAAGAAGAAGAACAAGGCGTTTGAATGAAGATGATGATGATTGCAAATGTAATGCGTGTATGTGTGTGTCACTACAACCCACAGAGCGCTTGTTCAGCTCGCCGCGGTAGCGTGTGTGTGTGTGTGTGTGGTATTTCTCTCTAAAGACGTTTAAGAACGCAACTGACTGGCTTGCATCATGCTGAACTTGAGCGCGTTTTCCTCCTCCTCTTCCTCCGGCTCTCGTCGAGTATCGCGGCGTTGATGCGAGGTTCGTCGCCATCGGGAGAAGCCGGTGAATCTCACCTTGGAAGAAGACGGAGAAGACGACCCGCCAGCGGCGGTACCGATGGCGTTGAGCATATAAATCTCGCGTTCCAATTTGTACTCGCTTTTGTTGTTGTTGTTGTTGTTGTTGCTACTGCTTCTCGCTGCTTCGAGGTGCGGTGATTTGTTCTCATTGTCGTCGTCCTTCGAAACTTCATCGTTGGTATTTACAGCTTGCGACGACGACGACGACGACGACGACGACGACGACGACGGTTGCCTCTTCAATCGAACGCGGTAGTCGTACAATATACCCGTTGAGGATGCACAGACGACGCGGACTCGTTGAGTCGTCGTCCTTTTCATGTCGTCGATGGTGTCTCCTTCGTCTTCGTCGTCTGGATTTAACGAAGGCGGCATATTAATAAGAGCGACACTTTTGTTCTTACTCGAACCAACATTTTGGGTACGCGTAACAAAATCTTCCGGACGAATAGTGACGACGTTCCATTCCACTCGCGATGTTGGTGCAGATACTGCTGCCGTCTGACCATTAGCGATTGTACTTTTATCTGCTGTAATATTATTAACGACATCTATATTTTGCACGTTGCTTTCGCCACTTCCTCCTAAACCAATTGCAAATTTTTCGTTCCTCGTCGCTGCCATTCGTTTATGCGGGGCCGGTAATTTTATAACCGCAGCTGCACGTTTCGGTTCCAAAAAGCTCTTCGTAAACTTTGCAGAAATTCCAGAGGTGTGTAAAACTGAGTTCGAAACTTTCGCGAGCGCGTTTACTGACGTCTTCGTGACTATCTTCGCGCCAGCGAGAGCCATTTTTGAAACCATTCCCCCCATGTGCACGATTTTCTGCGCGGTGGACGATGACGAAGACGATGACGCATATTTTGTCTCAATCGCTTTCGTTTTCTTCTCTTCA
The DNA here is from genome assembly GCA_009618095.1 of Bathycoccus sp. SAG2. Classification (NCBI taxonomy): domain Eukaryota; kingdom Viridiplantae; phylum Chlorophyta; class Mamiellophyceae; order Mamiellales; family Bathycoccaceae; genus Bathycoccus; species Bathycoccus sp. SAG2. The sequence continues at coordinate 11,725 of VIAT01000040.1, read as the reverse complement.
TTGCTTTCGTTTTCTTCTTCTTTTCCTTCTTCTTTCTCGCTGCTGGTGCGACTGCTTGTATTAGTATTGTCAAAGCATTGAAACACGTGCGCAGTTCCGGAGTCCGACGCCACCGTCAACAGTTCTGGCTGGAACGTGCATTTGTTCTGAATGCTATACGCAAACTGTAAGCTCGTGATCTCCGCCGTCGTCGACCCACGTCGAAAGATATTTCTCGGTTCCCCTGACGGCACGTCCCACGTTCTCACCACAGTTCCTTTCACCGAGCACGAGGCTAAAATATTCCCTTTTTGAGAAAACGCTAACATTGCCACGGGTCCTTCATGCGCGTTACGAATCTCCGTCGCCACGTGGACGTTATGTAAATCGTAAATCACGATGGTCGTTTCGGAAAGGTGAGAAACGACGGCTAAATAACTATTATAACTATTATTATTATTATTATTATTATTATTATTATTATTTGTTGTTGTTGTTGTTGTTTCTCCTTCTTTTATCTCTTCTTCATCGTTGCTCTTCTTCGTACCGCTCCAATCGCACGCGTTCACCGCGTCGCTATTTATCGCCGCGATGCCTTTCACATTCTTCCTTTGCGGCACGTTCATCACCTTGGTCAGTCCTTTCATTTCAAACACCGTCGTTTCTTCGTCTTCGCACACGACTAAAACGTGTCTGTTCATCTTCACGTTTCGTATGGTCGTTCGAAAGGCGAGATCCGCGATGAGCGTTTGCCAATCGACGTTTAAGATTTTCAACCGTCTCGGCGATAAATCTGGCGCCCCGGTGTCCATGCCTCCACCGTTGCCGACGCACGCGACGAGACGCGTGTTACGCAGCAGTTCGCACGCACGCATCGGACCGATGGTATCGAATCGGTGCACCACCTCTCCCGAATCCACCCGCACGATTCGAAATCCAGTCCCCGTGGAGACGACGACGCACGACGCGTCGTGGTTGAACGAGATTGCATTTATACACATTTCTTCAACGTCTTCTTCGTCTCTTTTCATCTTCAAAGCGCTTTCATCATCATTGTCGTCTCTCTCCTCCTCCTCCTCTCGTGTTGTTGTATTCTTCTTTCCACCCATACGTACTCTATTATAGTACGGGTTTCTGAAGAGAGAGAATCAAAAACAGAAAGAGAGAAGAAGAGAGAGAGGCTTTGAGACGGACGAAAGGTGTCGTCGTTTACGTCGTCGTCGGAAAGTCGTCGTTCAAAGACACAGCAGCACACAAAAGCGTTATTAAGTGGCGAAAAGACGACGGACGACGACGATAAAACTGATTAGTATATATATCGGATGTATAACTAACGGTCTTTCAAAGGCACAATAGTTCCATTATATTAAAAGTAACTAAACCCTAAAATAAAAAACCCTAAAATACAGAGCACGAAAAAAGAAGACGACTTTGACGACGAAGAAGAAGGAAAGACGAGACAACAACACACCAAAAGAGTCCCCCCCCCAAAACCACTTCTCTCTCCTTTTATTACTTTTCGCTTTCGACGACGACGTAAACGACGAAAAGAAAACCCCTTTCTTTCTTTGTTCTTTTTTGGTGAGAGAGAGAGAGAGAGAGAGAGAGAGAGAGAGAAAGGGGCGAAAGATGACGACGATGATGCGGATTTTTGGAAAGTGGATGATGGCATCAAAATCATCATCATCATCATCATCATCATCATCATCGTCGTCGTCGGCGGACGATAAGGAGTGGAAAAGAAGGAAGAAGAAACGACCTCAAAGAAGAGTTTTGAAACTGGTACTCGTCGCGGTGCTCATACTCGCGGCACTCTTTCTTCCGCAAATCGCGCGCGCGTTCGAAAGGATGATGATGATGATGCGCTCTGATGATGATTTTGATGACATCACCACCACTACAAAAAAGAACGAGAACGACGAAGCGAAGAACGACGAACTGAGCAATCGAGACGAAGCGATGGGAACGAGGAGCGACAACGACGACGACGACGACGACGACGGAGAAAAACAACATCCAAACGATGATGACGTAAAAAAGGAGGTGGAGGAAGAAGATTTGTTACCGCACGAACGCGACGCGTCGCTTCCGGTTGTCGTCGTCGAAGAGGATGAGCGTCGTCAACACCAACAACACGAACGGCGCGAAGATGAGAGTAATAATAGCGAGAACGACGACGTAAGTAATAACGATACCACTAATAGTAATGGAGACGATGAGGAGGAAGCAGTAGATAATAGCAGTAATACTAGGAATAATAGCGGAGGAGAAGAAGAACAAAAGGAACAGGAAGAAGAAAGTGAAGGCACGAAACGCGCGCGCGCGAAATTATTGAACGATCCTTTGTTGGAAGTGTTTGCGAAGATTTCGCCGGAAGTTGCGGCAAATTTGACGGTATCATCGATAATAAACGACGACGATGACGACGACGACAACAACAAGAACGTGTTCGACAAAATTCCGTCCTCGGTAATCGATCAGATTTTCAAAGCCGCCTTCGTAGGGAGCAACAGCGGCGATGCCGTTCTGTCAGGGCAAACGTACAGCGGGAAGAATTACCTCGAGAAGAGCGATGATGACGAGAAGAAGATCTTGAATCGATTGCTGCCAAAGTTGATGTCCGAAGAAATCGCGTTCGCTAAAAAACAACTCAACGAAGACGAAGCCTTGGCGAACCTTATCTTCCCTAAGAAACCGGAAATCGTGGACGGCATTCGCGACGCCGGCGGATTACGATCGGATGAAATCTCCGACGCCGAAGCGAGAGTGATGATTGAAAGACGGTTTGCAAATGCATACGCAAGTTCGCAATCGGATACTTTGGCGAATGATGTGGATGCCACGGCAGATGCCGAGGCGAAGATGAAACAACTCGACACGGAAAATTTGTTGGAAAACGAGAAAGCGCCCTGGGAAGCGAGCGAAGAGTACGCACAACAAAACATCAGGAAAGAAGACGGTAACACCGAATACGAATTCGTCGGCGGCGAATGGATCCCGGTAGAGATCAAAGATTCCAAACTCCGATCGGAAGAAGAAAAGAAAGTCGTGCAATACGAACGCGCGGAAAAGCAAGATGCGAAGGAGGATAGGAAAGAGTGGTTAATTTCGAAATTAGAAAACGCTGGTCTATCGCGAGCGACGGCGATGGCGATTGCGGATGGGAGAATGTCGGACGTTCTTAAAGGTGGAAAGATGTCCGTGGATGAGCTCATCCAGCGTGAAAAACGTTTGCGCGAAGAGCGATTAGCTGAAATTGCGGACATTGAAGGCGTTGCCGATCAAAATATGATTGACGACGGCGAGGAAGATCCAAACAAAGAAATGACGTGGTTCGATCGACCGTCGATTAAAGCCAAGTTATCTCACAAGAGATTTGTGCAGTGTAAGAAAGAGCAAGAAGAAAAAATGCCGAGCACAGAGGGTATACCAATGCCTACATTACCGGTAAAAGATTACATGTGGAAACCGAACTCGAATCCAATTCCAGGAACGGAGGAATTTGACGCCGGGCCAATCGCGTTGGAAGCGGCGGTTTCGTCGAACATGAGAGCTCATAAAAAGTCGGCGAGACAACGCGCACCGGTGAAAAAAGGCGAATGGGGAACGTGCGCGGTTGTCGGTAACAGTGGGTTATTGCGTCTCTCTGAATACGGAAAGTCAATCGATTCACACGACGTCGTCGTCCGATTGAACCAAGCGCCGCAGAGAGGGTATTCGCGTAGAGTTGGTTTAAAAGTCACGCACCGCGTTTTGAATCGCTTGTGGACAAGAAACTACTATTCTGGTGCGTCCAAAATACGAAACAAAGCAGTCGAGCAGCATCCATTAGAACAAGGCTTAACTTTGTTGATTTCGCGCGCGACTTTGAAAGAATACGGCAACTTAGCCTCGCAACTCTTTGAGACGAGAAAGGACATTTTAGCCGTTCGAATTTCCTCGAGAGCGACGTCGATGGCGGCACCGATTTTAGAGCACTATCGAGAACGACTGTGTCGAAGCGGATTTGGGCCGTATAAAGGCTTGAACGTCCCATCTTCCGGGTGGGTCTGCGCAAACATGCTCGTCTCGTTGTGTTCGAAAGTCACCGTCTATGGTTTCGGCGTCGAAGGGTTAGCGAAATTTTCTCGAGGTATTGGTATTGGCTTCAATGAAACCGCAAAAGACGAGAAACACGCCGAATTAAACTACCATTACTTTCATGGCTTAGGCGCTCGAAAAGAAGGCAACGATGTCCACTGCTTCGATAACGAAGAGAGAACGTTCGAGGCTTTGTCGAAACCCCCGGCGAGTCTGTGGGAATTTTGCAAGTACAAAGACGACGGTGGCGATAAAAACTGGAATTGCGGTTGTCAGCACGCGAACATAGAAAAATGCAGACCTGAGAAATTAGAAGGTGATTACGCCGGTTTAGACGACAGCACGGATTGTACGCCCGGGGAGGATTGCCCCGAAGACGAGGCGAAGAGGAAAGCGGCTTTAATTCTGAAAGAAGCCTCGAGAGAAGCGGAAAGAAGCAGTCGACATGGGAGTAGCGGACATAGCAGTAGTGGTTCGAGTAGCAGTTTATCTTCGACAAGAAGTCGCAGAGAAGGGCCGTTGTGGTAACATCTAAACTTACTACGGCATGTGATTGATAGAACTAAACTTCTTACTATCTATTAAAATTCGATAAGCTTGCGATTCGTTCTTGTTCTCGTAAGCCGACGAATTTATCTAAATGCATGCTCACTTTCCCTCTTCTCGTGCGAGTTTTCCCCGGAGTATCTAATGCACTTGGTCGAAACCTTGCCTTGGCAATTTTTGAGGCGAAACCGACGTAAGTCGCTAACGAAACGCTGTTTGAAGATTCTAGTTTTGGATTCAACAAAGTCGCGCATTCGCGTTGGCAGAGGAGAATATTTACTTTTTCGTTTATTGTTGCCTTTTCTTCATAGGCGCTCGTATGCTTGGTAAAGTTCACACCAGCGAGACCTTCTCGCAAAACAGTTCCAACGACGATTTCTTTGAATCGTTGTAAACCAACGTCGATGCATTGCGATGACACTCGTTTTCTCTCGTCGCCAAACTGCTTTCGAGGCTCGCCACCGGTCAAGAGGAAATCTTCGTCGACGAATTGCGTCTCCTTCGTGTCGTTATCAAACGTGTCGCAATAGTCGACGTATCGAGCAATTACTCCAGGCTTCATCGATAACGGTCGACCATTTGCACCGTACGGTTTTGGACGCGTCAAAGCGTCAAAATTGGTTTGGATAATCGAAAGGTTTGATACCGCGTTCATTCTTTGAACGTGCGTTTCCCAGAATTCGGCTGATTCCGCCGAAGCCTCGGCAACCTCCAGTACAGACGTTAATGGCGACGGTGAAAGGTCGAAATTCTGCTGCAAAATCTGTGACGACGGAGCTTCAACGTCCTCTCCTTCTTTGTAGTTGTTCTCATTGTCTTCAATCTCCATCGCATCTCCTCCTTCTGGGGGTTCGTTTTTCACCGGCGCACACTTTACGCTTTCATTTATTTGTTGCTTTTGTTCTTCTTGATGTAACAACTCTTCTTCTTCCTCCTTTTCCGTTGCTACCAGGTCTTTGTTTTCATCTTCTTCCAAGTCTTTCCAAGCGGTAACGTTTGGGTCTACTTGCGATTCTTTCAAACCGAGCGCGTCGAGTTTTTTCCTCCGCCGTTCTGCTTTCGCCTTTTCGCGCTTTTCATTCTTTTTCAACGAGTATTCCAAGAATCGAGCCTCGCACGTGTCCGTGTATTTTGCCATGAAATTATTCTCATTCGTTTCGTGCTCTCTTGAAATCTTATCGATAAACGCAAAGGCTCCCACAGGTAAAGCGCCGTTTGAATATGTATCATTCAAGAGAGGCAAAGCGACGTCAAAGAGGAAATCATTCGTTTCCTCATCCGACGCCGAACCTTCTTCTTCGATGGCGCATCTATTGTTCGGACCAGCGCTCAAAACTTCACAATCGTTCAGCGCGCCCCGAATATCGCCTTTCCTTAATTTTGCAATCCTCAAACAATGAGACAGGGGCAGCGCCCTTGATGTCGAAGCAGCTTTTGCCTTTGCCAAACAACACAAGCGCAAATATTCCGCCAACTCTTCCACGGAAGGTTTCTCAAATCCAACTCTCGTCGTCGACGTGCCCAAAGATGTCAACTGGCGAAGCTGTCCATAGTCGCCGTCCAACGATTCTTCGCTTTTACAAACGACAACGATCGGTCGTTTCGCGGCTTCGAGCAAAGTGGCGATTGCTGGTACTAACCCGCGATCGACGTCTTTCGCCTCCTCGTCTTCGCTGCTGAAGAGGCAATCGACGTCTTCGAACACGACGATGGTGTTATTGACGTCGTTGATACTATTTTGTTGTCGTTTCTCTTCCACATCGTTTTTTTTGTGAACTTCTTCTCGCTTCATCTCACCATTCTCGACACCATTAGTTGCAACATCATCACCTTTTCCCGTCTCTTTCTTCCGTATGAATCCGAGAAGCGTGTTGTTGCCGGCAGATTTTTGCGCTTTCTTACCGTTTGTCGTTTTCTTTTTTTTCTTCAGTTTGTCCGAGGTTTTCGTGTCGTCAGTCCGTATAGCTTTCTCTCCTGTCTTCTTCTTATCCTCCTCTGCGTCTACCACGAGACCTTCAGCATAGGATGAGTTCTTTCTCTTGTTCAACAAATTTTTCGATTGCAAAGACTCTCCGAATCGTTCTAAGATATCTCTCCCTGTTCTATTTTGACCGGCGTTGACTTCTAAAATACTAAATCCTAATTCACTCGCCACGGCTCGTATTGTGGCCGTTTTACCACTTCCCGAATCACCGAAAACGATTAACCCGTTAGCGATGTTCGCACCCGAACCATCGCCGAAACCGTCGTTCTTTTCTCCTCCTTCGTCGTCGTCGTCGTCGCTGAGTTCCATGCCCATTTCGCGTTCCCACTTGGCGTCGGAATCTTCCGAGTCCGAGTATTGATTATTCTTTTGTTGCCTTCGCGCGTTTCGGAAAGCGTGTTTGGTAGCGTTCATGTTGCTTTCGATCCGCGCTTTCCAATTGGTCAGCCAGTTGAGACAAAGATCCGCCGGTTGTGCGTTTTGCGATCCGAGCGTTTCCGAGGCGCGCGTTGGTTTGCAAACTTCCACCCACGGAGTGCCTTCCGTCGCTGCGCGAAATTGTGATTCTAACCGGTTTATGATTGCTTGCGAGTATTCATCGTTTGGTTCTTCTTCTTCTTCTTCTTCTTTTTTGACGCCTTTTCCATTCTCCTCTGATTTTTCATCGTCGCTTTTGATTTCGTATCTCCACTGAAAAGATGACGACGACTTTGTCCGTTGTCTCTCCGCCGCCTCTGCTGCCGCAGAAGCCACGGCAATGTTGAAATCAATCTTATACTCTGAGTCTGATACTACACTCGTCCGTACTGGGCAGTTCACGTGAATAGGCGGTAAATGTTTCACCGCCTCCTCGTACGGCGTCTTAAGAGTTGCTCCTGGAACGACGTTCTTCGCGTTCCTCTTACCATCCGAGTTTTTCGCCGACGGTATCTTCTTTTGGAAGAAACTGTGCACTTTTGGAGGCTGTGCGAGTGCTCTTCCAGCCTTTGTCTTCTTCTCCTCCTCTTCTCGCGTCGTCGTCGTCGTCGTCGTCGTCGTCGTCGTCGTCAAATCGACCACATCCGCGGCGGCGTTTACGCTTTCTTTCTTTTCCCCTCCGACAAAGGTCGAATCAAATCGCGTCGCCTCGGCGACTCTCTTCGCGTCCTTCGTCTCGGCTTTGATGGCGGCGTTTCCTTTTCCTTCTTTCGCGTCGTGCTGAATCATCACTGGTCCACCCCTCGTCTCCTCTTCCTTCTTTCTTCGCGTTGGTGGTGTTCCGGTCATCTTCGTCTTTCGCGTTTTGGATTTTTAAAAACAGATTTCTTCTTTCTTCAGTTGCGCATCATCATCATCGCACACATCCATTCTCGTCTCTCGTCGCATTCATCATCATCATCATCATCAAACGGTCCATGTCTTTCGTTCGTTTCAAAAACAAAGTCGTCGTCGTCGTCGTCATCAGAAAGTTGTTTTGATATGTTGGTTTTTTGACGACGCAGACGATGATGGGGTTTGTTGTTGTTGTGTAATGCGAGACTGATGACAAAGCAAAGTTTTTATGGGTGTCGACAACACGGCTCTCATCACAGGAGTCTTTTGTACACCTCTTTTCTCCCTTTCGTTTAAGGTCTTGATTCTTTTAGGGTTTAGTAAAAGGGAAAAAAGAAAAAGGAAAAACTACTACCATACGAGTTTCCACACGCACTTTAGAAGAACGCGTTGTTTGGGAACGACGAAAAGACACCACCACCACCACCACCACCCTCCCATAGACGTTTCTTTCTTTCTTTCTTTCTTTCTTTCTTTCTTTCTCTTTCTCTCTCCATTGGGGTGTGGTGTTTTCGTTGCGAGACCTTTCGTTTCGTTCTTCATTCATTCAAGAAGAAGAAGACATCGCGCCGTCGGGGATTCATCGTCAAAAAGACCAACACAGCAAAGGCGTGACGACGACCAAACTTTAGGAGTAAAGAGAGCATAATAACGAAACATATAAAACATGGTGGCAGCAGAAGACGAAAAGAAAGACGCCCCGGCGGCAAAAGCGGACGACAACACCGACAACACCACCAACAACAACGGGCAAAAGTACGGGAAAGACATATTTAACGCGAACGATAAAAACGAAACGTGGTACCACGAGTTAATCGAGGACGGGTTAGCGCTGTCCTACCGCGTCGACCAAGTGTATCACCGAGGAAAATCTGAGTTTCAAGAGATTGAGGTTGTGCAAACGACGCCGTTCGGGAGATTGCTCGTCACGGACGGGTTGATGCAATCGTCGGAATGCGACGAAGTCGTGTACCACGAAGCACTGGTACACCCGGCGATGACGCTGCACGAAAATCCAAAACGGGTGTTCATCGCCGGCGGAGGCGAAGGCGCGACGATGAGAGAAGTGTTGAGACACCCGAGCGTGGAAGAGTGCGTGATGGTGGACATAGACGGCGTTCTCGTCGAACAATGCAGAGAACACTGTCCATTTTATAACGACAACGCGTACGACGATCCGAGAGCAAAGTTGGTCATCGGAGATGCGAAGAAAGGATTGGAAGATTACCCAGAAGGATCGTTCGATGTTATCGTTATGGATTTATCCGACCCGTTGGACGGAGGTCCGTGTTACCAGCTCTACACGACGTCGTTTTACGAAACCGCGAAATCGAAATTGAAACCGAACGGTATTTTAGTTACGCAAAGTGGATGCGCATCGGTCAGAGACGCGCAATTCGTCTGGTCGCCAATTCATAACACGTTAAAACAAGTCTTTGATAACGTCAGCGGATACACCATGTGCGTCCCATCGTTTACCTCAGAGTGGGGGTTTAACATCGCCAGTTTAGACCCGGCGAAACCGAATTTACGCGAGAAAGGCATGAACGAAGTCGACGAGAGATTGAAAGAAAGGAAGCTGGACACCGCGTTGCAATTTTACGATTCCATCTCGCACGCTCGAATGTTTAGCCCGCCGAAGCAGTTGAGAAAGTTGCTCGCCGAAGAAACGAGAGTGATGACGGTTGAAAACCCCTTGTTCATGTGCACCACCGATACGCACGTCGGTCTGTTCGAGAAGAAGTAGTAAGTACCACTGGTAATAGCAGTACTAGGAGTAGTAGTATCGATGACGACGAATAACACCTTACATCCCTTCTTTTCAAAGCGTCGCTTTCTTTCTCTCTCTTCTGTTAAAACCCTAAACAACACCCTTAAAAAGAGGAGAGAAAAAAAATCCTCTCTTGATGAAAAACCACACTTTACGCGGGCGAGTAGACACAGATCTAAGAACGCGTCGCGCGAGGTAAAAAGAATCTTTGGAAGAGCGACGGAGGGACTCCCCAAAAGGTGTCGGCAAAGATGTACAACGGCATCGGGTTAACCACCGCGCGTGGGTCCGGCACGTCCGGGTACGTGCAATCGAACAAATTCCACAGGCAGCAAAGTCGATTGAAACGCGAGCAATTCGAGGACCTCAAAAAGATCCACCAGGGACACAAAGGAGGAAAAGAAGGCATCTCGAAGAGAGAAGGGAACGCGGATATACTGGAGCACAACAAAAAGAGGAAGATCGAAGTGCGATTGGTCGAATTTCGAGACGCGCTGGAAGAGGAAGGAAAATTGAGCGAAAACGAGATTGAATCGAAAGTGAAAGACGAACGCGAACGATTGCTGAGGAAGATGAAACAAGAGGATGAAGAGCACGAACAACGAAGAGGGTTTAAAAGAAACAGAGACATGGAAAACGAAGAAAACACGCACGAAATCGCGGAGAGGCAACGACAGAAAATGGCGAATTTGAGAACCGCGTTTGGCATCTCGCGAGACGACGACGAGAAAAGAGAAGGCGAAGCGTTCGATCGAGAGTTGCAGCAACAGCTGAAAGAGGAGAAGCAAAGGAAACGCGAAGACGAAATTTTGAGAAGGGAGAAGGAAATGGCGAAAAGGAGGAAAGAGGAGAAGAAAGAGGAGAAGAAGAGAAAGAAGAGGAAAAAGAAAGAGGAGAAGATTTTAGGGAACGGAGAGAGAGCGAAGAAAGGATTGCCAAAGTTGAGAGAGAAATTGGAGAAGATTGAGAAAGAGATTGAAAAACGAGGCGGGTTGATGGCGTTGAAAGAAAAATTGGAACCGAAGGAAAAAACGGCGAAAAAAGAGCAATCGTCGAGGAAGGAAAAAGACTCCAAGAAGAGCGATTCAGAAGAAGAGAAAGGAGAGAGGAAGAAGGCGAACGTGCCGCCGCCGCCGCCGACGAGACGAGCAGAGGTTCCACCGCCTCCTCCATTGGCACCCGCAGTAAAAACGCTTCAAAACGTACCACCACCACCAGCAGCGACGAGAGGAGAAGAAAAGAGAAGAACATCTCGTTCTCGTTCTCGATCACGCTCGAAATCCGAAAGTCGTTCTCGATCTCGTTCTCGTTCTCGATCGCCGACGCGACCACGACGACGAAGAGGCAGAGACGACGATCGCCACAAAGGACGAGGACGAGACGAGAGCAGAGATAGACAACACCGAGACACTAGAAGATACAGAGACGATAGTCGGGACGGAAGAAGAAGCAGACGCTCCCCCAGTAGAAGTTTTGGTAGCCGCAGTGCTTCGCCAAAGAGAACGAAGAGGGCGCGGAGCGAATCCTTTGGAAGCGAATTTTCCGAGTCGCAATCATAAAATAAATAGCAGAGTTTTTTACAATGACATGATATCACTATCCATCGGTATCATCCTTAACGTCGTCGTCATAGTCGGAAATATCTTGGTGGTATCCGTTTTCAATCGCATATTCTTCATCAATAACGTTTTGTACCTTCCTATTCAATCTGGCGCTGAACGTCCACAGCATGAACATGGAGAGCGTAAACGCGAGAATGGCGAGCCATCCGATACTAGTCACCACCGTCCACACTCGACCTTTCAAAGTATACGAGACGCAATCAGTCAAATTATACTCTTTCAATACGGCTTCGTCGTCACCAATAAACGTTGGTCCGAGCTGAATGACCCAAAACGAGAGTAAACAAATCATGGTTGAAAATACGAGCAACGTTCGTTCGCGCGGCTCGAGCTTGGAAAAGTGTCCGATATTTTCTTTGATCTCTTTTTCTCTTTTAGTCTCTTCCTCTACGTGCATCAGTTCCTCATCGTACGGGAGTTCGACCAGTTCTT